>JAAMPI010000703.1:0-27857 GCA_013054445.1 Cudoniella acicularis | reverse complement strand
ATATTCCTAATATCATACCCCCTCCTAGATACGCCGACGCATAAAACAGCAAAACATCAACATCAAGCTTCCTCCCCTCCCTCTGACCCTCAACCTGCAACTGCGAATCCTCCATCGCAGCAGCCCGATAATCACCACAAGAAGTACTAATTACACTCCCTTGCTCAAAAGTCTCAACATAAACCTCCACCACATTATTCCCCTTAAACTTCGCCGAACCAGAAGGAGATTTCCCAACCCAACGATCAAAACACATCCGCACCTACGCATCACCACCTTGAGCTTTAATCATCATAGCAGCAACCTCAACGTTCGCGAGGAAAGATTAGTAGAAACTGCCCATGCATTCAACTACGCTACTTCTTGGAGAAGCCCCCGGTGAGAGGTTGTCGATCCCGATCTCAAACTTGCTCCGATATCGAAGTATCCCTTCCAGCTTTAGCCAATTGGCCAGCGTTACATGCCGATATGGTACATAAGGTTCCGCCAGCCCCCGTCCTCGCTCGCCTTTCGCGCCTTAGTGAGGCAGCGCCGCTCAGGCGACTGGTAGGTGTTTTGTTTCGTCGTCACGGGTAAACAGCCACGGGTTAGAATTACCTTAAAATTAGTTGGGGCAGGGAGTGGGAAATAAAAGCCTTGTTATTCCTCTTACCAAGTTTACGGAAGATTTAGTAAGTTTGGTTGTGTTATGCTACTTAAATATTTCGCGAACTGTTACAGTACTAGGCATAAAGTTCCTATGATTTTTCAAACCCCCACTAAAAAGAGGCGAAATACACTTCTTCCCAGCTCCTATTAATTATTACGCACGCCTTCTGTTAGAAAATCCCTTATATCGTTTCATGAACTTTATCAATTAAATCTTTTATACTCCTTAGAATCAGATTAGAAACAAAAGTAATCGAGCTTTATTAGTTTATTTAAGAGGGATTCGAAATATCGTGATTTTTAAGCGAATTTTATAGGGAAACGCTAAAAGTTTAAAATTATCTAGATTTTATTTACATTTTTATAAGTAATCTTAAGTCTATAGAAAATCTAAGTCAGTAGGATTATTAAGATTGTTCGACGTAATGAATTTCCTAAAGTTTTAAGCTTTAAATCCGTAAATACATAGTGAAAGGTTTCAGTGTTCTATCTGACCTTTGGTGAGGATCGCGTAAATCACGGAAACTTATGGGCTGTGACTGTACGACGAATTGAAATAGCTCTCGCAGCCGTCATATAAAATGATCTTTGCAATCTTGCAATGCGAATTCAGCCTGTGTTATCGCAAACCATCCGGGAAAGTGCTTATCGTAGACAAAGCAGTGGGTATTTTTGGAAGGCGTCCACTTTGGAATCCTTGGGAGCTTGTTTGGGCTCCGTTAGTACGTAGTTAAAACTTGATGAATTTGATATGAAAGAATTAAGTGTGATTGTTTAAGTAACGGGAAGGCAAAATTAGATAACGAGGTATTCAGGGTGCTTAAAGGCGTCCTTCCGACTGCGCCATCACGTCTAACACTCACTTGCCACCGATTTCAAAAAAGCCTTACGAGCAGTAGTCACAGTGCAAGACTGCTCGCAATAGCAGATCCGGAAGCGTTAGTCCACTCGCGTAATCGAGGAACTGAAGATGCAGACGCGCTTGCGAATTAAAGCTAGATTATTTTCTCTGCTGAAGATGCTGCAGAAGTTTCTCGAAAGCGCCACAAAGCCAAATTGCCAGTGGCTACTCAGGGTGCTTGGAGATGTGACAAAAGGTCGATTCAAGAGTCGTCTCTACACCTCAGGTAGACCGCTGCATTTCGGCTAGAAGTCAGAATCTTGTATAAGTTTGGCCTGCCGTACTTTTTGAAACATATAACGAGCACTGAGGGAATTTAATTCATAGTTCATAGATCTGTGGTGTTTTCGATCTTAAAGACCTCGCAGGTACCCTATAATTATTCCGGTGTCCTAGATTGACGTGTAGCTTGCTGCATCAAAGTCTCGAGTGTAAGACAAGCGGGGTTGAAACCGACGAGGGCTTGGTGAGCAGAGGCGAGATGGTAGAGACTGTATGTGGACATCGGCTGAGGATGGGTGGGTACGAGGGTGAGTAAAGCGGCTAGGGGTCACATGGGCGGTCCCTTGGCGAGTATGCAGGAGTGAGTTAGGATTCAGGTTAAACAAGACGTGTGCAAGATCCAAAACACGACGCTAAATATGTGATTGCAGAACTATAGATTCAGCCATGTTATAGAATAAGAGTAAAAGAGAAAGAAAATTGGGATTACGACTATACAAAATCTGCAGATTCAAAGCCACTTGGCCGAAGAGAAGAGAGCAACGAAGATCATGGATCAATCCATGAAGAAGCCCTGGGAGTGCTGAAAATTCCAAAAAACAGCTTCATTTGTCATTCAAGTTACGCAAGAGAGCTTGTGCTAGGAATCGATATCAATTAGGAGTCTATGACTCTCCTAGGCTTCAGTTTGTCTGGTGCCATCGATCGTGATGAAGAAAGGAGGACGTTGAGCTCGCACGTGACGTGAAAATTAGTCGGCATTCGGCTCGGCCAATCCCTACCCGGTTACAAATCCCAGGTGTGCCTCGGCAATTCCCCACACCAAGCTAAACACCAGTTTGGAATCCTCAAAAGGCACAGAAGTCCTTTCTCCTCCACAACTCGCAACATCTCCCCTCCCCCCCCATTTCAATCATCAAATATTATCAAAATGGCCGGCGAAAGACTCAGCTCCCTTCTCAAGCACCTAACTCCCGGCTCCTCGGGCTTAAATCAAATGTAAATAAAGCCCCTCCGAACACTCAAGCACATGCTAATATATCAAAAGCACATCTAAGAATGCCGACGATGTAGTCATTACGCTTGCAATTCGAACACCATTGACAAAGGGCTTCAAGGGAGGATTCAAGGACACACAACTCGATTTCCTCGTTTACTCGCTGTTGAAGCAAGTCATCGAGAAATCGAAGATTGATCCTCAATTAATAGAGGATATCTGCTGCGGAAATGTACGTCTCCTCCTCTCCCCTCCCCTCATCTGCCACTCTAATGACGATATACAGGTCTCCGAAGGCAAAGCAGCATACCTCATCCGAGCAGCCGCCCTCGCAGCCGGCTTCCCAAACACCACCGCCGCCTCAACCGTAAACCGATTCTGCTCCTCGGGTCTGAAAGCCACACAAGATATCGCGAACCAAATCGCATCCGGAAACATCGATATCGGCGTTGCCCTGGGCGCAGAATTGATGTCCGTTGGTGGTGACCGCCTCGAGCGACCTTTCCATCCTGAGGTCCTCAAGAATCAAGAAGCGGCAGATTGCATGCAGCCTATGGGACAGACGTCTGAGAATGTGGGCAAGGATTTCAATATCAGCAGAGAGTTGCAGGATAGATATGCGGCAGAGAGTTTCCAGCGTGCGGAGAGGGCGCAAAAAGCTGGGTGGTTTGATGATGAGATCGTGCCTATTACCACCGAAGTCAAGGATCCAAAGACTGGAGAGGTCAAGACAGTTACTTTGACGAGGGATGAGGGCCCACGATATGGAACTACATTCGAATCTCTAAGCAAGATTCGTCCCGCGTTCCCTGATTTTGGAGATAGATCCACAGGCGGAAATTCCAGCCAAGTCACCGACGGCGGTATGTCCCCCCCCCCCCCCCCCCCCCCTTTTCCCACAATATATACTAACAAAACATTCCTCCAGCCGCCGCCGTCCTCCTCATGCGCCGCTCCCGCGCCATCGAGCTTGGCCAACCCATCCTCGCAAAATACGTCGGCGCCACAGTTGCCGGCCTCGCCCCCCGAATAATGGGTATCGGTCCCTCAATCGCCATCCCCAAACTCCTCACCAAGTACAACCTAACCATAAACGACATCGATGTGATTGAAGTCAACGAAGCATTCGCTTCTATGGCCGTGTACTGTAAGGATGTGCTGAAATTGCCGCATGAGAAGATGAATCCTAGGGGTGGAGCGATCGCATTGGGTCATCCGTTAGGGGCTACGGGTGCGAGACAGATTGTGACTGGACTGAGTGAGTGTAGGAGGCAGAAGAAGAGGGTGCTTTTGACGAGTATGTGTATTGGGACGGGGCAGGGGATGGCGGGGTTGTTTGTTAATGAGCAGCTTTGATGTTCCATTTTCGCTTTGGATGTCTGGTGAGGAGTGGTGTATGATTGATTAGTTAAGGCATTTATTGGAAACGGTAGGCATTTTGGCATTTGAAAAACATATAACAAAAATAAAGCAATGGCATTTGCTTTAACATTTACCTCAATTATCCATCGCGACCACACACTCGCGATAGTGTAATTAGAGATATGTATAAAACATTAACATAAAAAATAGTACCGGTATTCCAGATCTAGCCATGCTCTTCTCTATACCCCAACTTGCACTCCATCTCTAAAACGCGCAGCTTCCGTAAGATATAAAATGAAAGAAATATCCATATATACCATCTGCTCCAAAAGACAAAAATTATACCGGAACACCCCCAACCTTCTTTCCGATCTGGAAAACGCCGCGAAGTTATGTACAGGCCGAGGAAATAAATAATAAATATGTTTGTATGTTAGTTTGACGTTCCACTTGACTCCCGGGCCATTTATAATCTTCCAGACCCATCATTCGAAGCTTCTTCTCGTCTCTGGACTATATATCCCGTATCACATATCCATCATACCGTCTTCCTGTTGCTTCTCCCCAAAGAGAACAGGAAGCTCTCACCATCCTAATCACGAGTCGTCTTTCTACAAGGCCAAGAGTCCCACGACCGCCGCGGCTACCAATCCCAATCCCATCTCTACAGCATTTCTACCAGCAGCGCTCGAAGATCCACCAGGCTGTACACCCGTAGCCGCCTTCCCGACCCACCACTCCCCCATATCCGTCAATTTGCCCTGATTATTCAAAAAAGCAGCATTAGGACCCACGTTACTGACTTCCGTTCTGAAGGTGCCAAACCAGGCGTATCGATCCACGTAGGTGAGATTATCCATGTACGAGGCGGATTGATTGAAAAAGTCTTGGGTTACTTCGAGCGTTTGGTTGCTGTAGGCGTACTCGGTTACCCAGACTGGGGCGTCGGGGTAGCTATTCCTGTTGTTAGGGATGCTTTGAAATGGGAAGGAAAGGGATGGAACGTACTTCGAGTGCATAGTAGTAATATGGTAGGACAACCCACCCCAATTATCATAGGAATGCACCGGAAAGAAATCCGCTGTGCAATTCGTCCCTTGGCTCGCACAAGCCGCAAAAAATTCTTGTAACCACGTTGCTCCCGCGGCCGTCACAGCTGGTGCACCCGTCTTAACTCCCAGCTTCCTCAATGGCTCAATTTGCGAAATCCAATTCGCAGCCGCGACTTCCGGCGTTATGTTGCTCCCCCCCGTAGCGGCCGTCCCATCGGGCTCGTTATACGCCAATATATGTGAGATATTACGGCCGCCTTTAATGAGGGCTGTGACGTCTGAGAGGAACGTGGTCGTGGGCGACCACAGCATGGGGACGAATTCGAATTCTTCTTGTGATCGGTTGGCGTAGGCTGGGGAGGGTTGAACGCCGTAGTTGTAGTACCAGGTTAGGTCGCTGCCGGGTTGAACCCATACCTGGTTGTCGCCGGGGTATAGGGAGTTGGGGACGAAGACGAGGCCGCGTTTTGTGGAGGGGGAATTGGTGTATGTTTGTGCTGTCGTGAGGGTTGAGGCTGCTAGCAGCAGGGCGGAAGTTGTGAAATGCATGTTGAAGGCTCGAGAAGGAGAGTCGTGGAGGGGTCAATTCGAGGCTGAGGCTGGCTGAGGGAACCTAGATATCGCCGTCGTTTGTACTCGAGGAATTAGTGAAGAAAGACTCGATTGAAGCCGAAAGAGATTAACGGGCTGTAGATGGCTCCCCAAAACAGGTTTCTCGTAAACAGAGACGGGACAAGAAGAAAAGAATGGAAAGGTATCCGAGCGGATGGATACCGTCAATGAGCGTATAGAAAGGCGCAAGAGGGGGAAGGGGAGAAAAGAAAGAGAAGAGAAAGAGAGGGAGAGCAGCTCTTCAGCTGATAGACTCGTTCATGTCCTTTCTGCACTACCAAAGCGCCGGTTCCTGCTGTGTTCCTGCACTGATCCAGATTTCCAGCGGCATTTTCTTGGTGGCTGCGTTGGCCGAGACGCGCGAACTGCATTTGAGGAAAGGGACGGCTGAAAGGGGTATAGTGGCTTGGATAGCTAGCGCTATTTCGGGACGAGTTGGCGAATCTCGACCCCAACAGGGAAACGACGATAAAAGATGCGTTTGTTTGTAAATACGAGGCCCATGCAGCTTTATCTTTAAAGTCCCAATGATTCCTAATCGTGCATCAATATCTGACTGCATTGCAGAACACTACTATGCAGTGCTCCACCACGTTATCACCCCATTGTTTTGTTCCGATTTCCGAAAAGGGGGATGAGACAGGACGTTGTATTTGTTGGCTTTGGCTAGTTTCGGGTGGAGATCAGTATTGGACGGGAAGCCTGAACGCCAGCTGAAAAAGCAAAAAGGAGGCTATCGAGTCGAGGTCGGAGTCAAGTTCCTGAGTTCCCGGGCCAAGAGCACTGGGGGATTTGTGTTTGAGACGGGCTTAAGACATTTATCACGTTGTCGCGTAATGGAGAAGGTGATGGATCATGGGTGATGCGATGAGCAACAAGTGATGCATCTCTCCTCAAGTGTGGAAAGGGGGGAAGTGTCTCCAGAACACGTGACCTTTCAGGTTTTGGGATGTTAAATTTGTCTTTTTGCTGTGATGGAGGGCAGCTGCGATAAGACACTCAAGCCCCCTCAATGTCTGACCTCAAATCCCTCCTCTCCATCCACAACATCAATCTCACTCGTTTCCAACTTGACCACGTGCGCGTGCGTTGGTCCTCGATCAATGTCCTTCAACAGTTTCTGAACTCCATCTTCCTCACCTTGCACTTCTCCTTCGACCTTTCATCGCATAAGGAATTGATCTAGATCTCAGCAGGAGATGGAGACACTTGCCTTGCCATTCGGAGTGTTCTTCACCCAGCCAGTGAGGTTGTACGATCGGGCTTTCTTTCGGGTGAAGTACCTCGGGATTCATCAGCGAGAATGATTATTTCGACACAGAAGAAGCGAAGTACCGAAATGAAACTCCTGTGAATGGAGTCAGATATGGAAATCCTGAATTTCTAGGAGATATCTTACCTTGGACTTGACCGTGAACGCGGAAAGAGACCTGAGAGGCATTTAATACATTTTATGACAGCAAAACCCATCTGGACGTGAGTTACATACTCGTTTCACCATGATTGCTTCTCAGCACTTGAAGCTCGATTCAAGACATCTGCGAGTTTTATAGTTGCTTTGTTTGTTTGAGCTCGAGCTGTAGAATTACAACTTCGTCATCGATGTGGCATCGGCAGAATAATTTCGATGTGGAAGGCGGTGAAACTGAAAATGGGAACCGTGAGCGAGACCCGGAGAAACCTACGGCCCGAATATCAACAACGGTGATCCCGAGGTCAACGACACTTCTCTCTTCCAAACAAAAGACTCAGCAATGAAATTTCCAATATCACAGGTCAATTCTGAGGCCCAAGACCAATCTTCTCCCAGGAAATATGACGAGCTTCTCTGTTAAAATATCGTGATGAGCAAGCAACGAATGCTTTTGCTTTCCGAATCTGACAGCCGGTTCGCGAGGCCGATAGCCAACTAGTCTTGAACAGCACGGTAGCAGAGAGGGCTTGTTGTATTACAGGCCGACTTGAGTCTTTTGGACACCCCGGATTGATCTTAGAGACACGCAGTGGCCAAGATATTCATAGTGAGTGAGTCAATGCCTTCAAATCCTCAAAAACGGGTCTCCAAGGCTTGTGATCAATGCCGGGCACGTAAGGCACGTGATTCTTTCTTCTTCTGGGTTCTTGCAAACACTGATAGTATTAATAGGTACGCTGAGATGGTAAGTGAAACACCTGCAGTCATTGTGAGCGCTTGAGTTTCTCTTGCTCTTTTCGAGATCCGGCACTTTCACCCCTCGAGGCCACTGGAAGTGCCACAGGCCCACGACCCTCAGGATCCGTATTCGCCAAGCTTATGAAGCTTGCCATGCCTTGGAGGCAAAATACAATGGGGAGACCCCGTCATGTCAGGCCTGTCAGGGAAAAGGCATAGAATGTCGGTATAAGGATAATAAACGCACAGCCGCTCCTCTTCTCGGGCCCTCTAACTAACCTCAATCAGTGTCTGAGGGCTCCTATTATCAAAGTCCAAACTCCTTGCCAATCGAGACATAAGAAGCTACCCCTGTTTTCATATATTGCAACTGAACTGCGAAATTATAGATTGTTATTACCTTCAAAAGAATTAATATTCAAATCACTCGACCTCTTCAAGCACGTTCACCCGCTCCCCGCATATACCTTCTTACACAAGGCATCTTTATTCCAGAGTTATAATACTAGTCAAGCAAATCAAGCACTTCTGCTATCTATCGTTGATATCACCTCTCAACTTTGTGAATCCATGCAAGACGCCCAAGATTATGGAGCCAACTGTGTTGATAATGCTGCGGATTCAATTCTAGCAGACTTTGAAAAGCCGTTAGTTTCTAAGTTACAGAGTTTAGTGTTAATCATCCGGCATCGCATGGCTTTGAAGTTTCTTAAACGCATTCATGCATCTATCAATTGCTTCCAGAATGGCTTTTGCACTGCGACTCAATTACGAGAATCCTAATCTTTGCTTTCTTGCTCAAGAATCACGGAGACGACTTGTGTGGGCTCTCTACATGCTTGATTCAGCATGGTCAGCTGGCTGAAAAGAGTTTACTCTGTGTCCTTCGGACACTATTTATCTCCAGCTTCCAGGTACTGAGGAGGACTTGAGCTTGACATCGCTAGAGAAACGTCCTCGCTATCTGGAAGTCCGACGCAAAGCAGAGAACTAAGTATTCTGGCATAGTATATTCGAATCATGTCAATACGATATCGGATACTCCAGTATGCACCTTTCTCTTTTGGCTGTTGTCTAAACTAAGGCTGTTCAGATACACGAAACATGCTGTTGCGAGCAATGAAGTCGCTTCTTCAATACCCGAAGCTGTCAGACGTCTTGAAGACGAGTTACAATTTTTTTTACGCAGGGCTGCCTGCCTCCGCAACCTTCTCAGATCGAAACCTTCGCCTTCGAGCTTATTCACCACAGTTGCCACGTTTTGTCATGCTCCATATTTAGTGGCACCAGTGTCACTGTGATTTATTCAGATTTCTCATTGCTGGATTCAGAGAGACGGTCCAGGAATCCACATTACAGCAAATCGATCACGAGTTTATCTCATATTGCCAAACCAGGTGCTTTCAATATGCCAAGCCAATTGCTGATATTCTATCTGCATTCCTCAACCTTGGATCTGAGTTCCCTGTCATGGATACTGATATTATTGTGTGTAGCTACCAGTCTATCAGGATTATATTCAGTGCGTTTCAGTTAGATACAGAGAAGTTTTAGAAGGGGATTGGCAAAATAATAATGCTTTTCAAGGTGCTTGGGATGGATCTTCAGCCTCCCTTGACCCAATTGCCCGACTTCAGCAAGACTAGGGTGGATTTTCGAACATTGACCCCGAATTCTGGACTCAAAGTTTTGGGCAGTAAAAAGTTTGATATGAAAATGGAGTAAATACCACCTTTTGTTATCTAACTACCCGCAGACGGCCGGATATAAAAGCAGACTAGTAGTTGCAATGTGTCACAACAGCAAAATCATTCGTTTTGCGAGGAACACGTTTGGACTTTCGTCTCTTTTAGCTGGCACTCAGAAAAGACTGACTGAGCGGGCTCAAACATGGAATCCTGTGGCAAAATCACAATTGGGCTTTGAAAACCTTCGGACAACGCCTGGCCTAATCATTGGTCCAAATTCGCTGCTTTACTAGAAGATCATCGCTATTCCGCTCCACCTGCTTTCTTCAACCGCTCTTCCATTTGCTCCCGGTGACTTTTCAGCGTCACCTCGGGGAAACGATTGTCTTTCGCCCAAGGCAAAATATCAGAACCTTCCATCAACCACCCGAATTTCTCGCCTTCAAGCATGTTTGAGATTGCTGTATCCTCTGGGTCTGCGGCCAAATTGTGCAGCTCTTGCGGGTCGTTCTGTCGATGATACAGCTCGGATGGTTCATACAGCCTATAGATATAGGTCCATTCTTCATTGCGGATACTGATTGCTTTGCCGACAAGTGTGGTATCTTCATGCTGCAACCCGGCTTTGATATCATACGAATACGGCGCTTGTTCGAGCAGTGGCTCTTCGCTTGTCAGGACGCCTCCTTCGGAGCATGCGAATTTCTTGTGGGAAGTCGCACCATTCACAAGAACAGGGACTAAGGACTTGCCATTGTGCGAGAAGTGTTCCCCGATACTGCACAATTCAAAACAGTCGGAACAAGATCGACCATTTCTGCCATTACATTGGATATCTTTCCTTGCGGCAAACCGGCCCCACCAATGATCAGCGGCTCGTAGACTAGGGAATCCGACAGCCCTGAAAGCCATTTCTCAATCAGACCATGGTTGCCAAGATATTCGCCGTAGTCAGTGAAGAATATGGTAACTGTGTTGTCCCCGTATCTATGATCCTCAATGGCCTTGACCAGTCTTCCGAATTGATCATCTAATCTCGAAATTATTCCATAATAGGTGGCTTTGATCTCTGCCCAGATCTCGGGTGTTGCACGACCAATTCCATATCTCTCTCGTATTGTCTTCATATACCGGGGCTCATATCCGGTTTTCAGGTCAATGTTCAAAGATAGCTCTGCCATTTTCGATCGGTCATACATTGAGAAATATGGTTCTTCGACCTGGAAAGGACAATGAGGAAACAGAAGTGGCATGAATAATACCCATGGCTTGTCATTTGGTGGACATTTCAGCCATGTGATTGCAGACCTGACAACAGCATCATCGTAGCCCATCGCTTTGTCTGGATCCCTCAAACCACGATAGAAAAGGCGGCCAAAAATGCCTTCATCCTTCAATGTGTCATTGCCGGCTCCAAATTTTGGCACGAATTCTGGAGGTTCCAGAAATCCGTATTCTGTCATTCAATTTGGTGATTGTTGGTGCGAAAGTATCTCCCCGAGGTGCCAGACAGGCCACATGATATCCTTGCTCCTTCAAAGACCGAAACATATTGGGCTCCCATGGCTTGATCAAGTTTTCAAGACTTCGATGGCCGCTCACATGCGGATATATTCCGTTAAACATGCTACATCTTGATTGAGAGCATACAGAGGCTTGAGTGAAGCAGTTGGTGAAAAGTGTACCGCAAGCATAGAATGCGTCAATAGTTGGAGTATTGATCCCAGAGTCTGGTGTCGTGCATTTGAGTGCATCGTATCTGAGTTGATCTGGCATGAATATAGCGAGATTGAGTCTTGTTTCTCCATCCTTGGAATTGATTTTGAGTGGTAACGGCAAAGCAGGCTTCGAATACGACATTTTTTTTGGATTTGAAGTCGATATCTTGCGATTTCTTGCGCGAAGATTCCTTTTACCTGCGTAAATTCAGAGACATTGTTTTCTTTTGTCCCGGCACTGAGAGCCCCGATGTATGAGGAAAGTACTTGGATGGGTGGATGAATTAATTAATCGATGGAAGGTTTTTTCAATGTTACTGTGCTATGATGTGATTATGCTGTGAGTGATATATGAATTTCATGATTGTGTTTGAATTGCTTCAAAGGGGGGGGAAGAGGCGGTTAAACGTTGAAAATACAGTGCGCAGCCCGATGAATTAGCAGGCTGTCGGTGAAATTCAGTGGTGAGGTCCCTGTAATTTAGCGAGTATCGCCTTAAGGAGTAAGGAGCGGACCTAGTATTTACTTCGTCCCTGCCATGACCCCACATCAGTTAAGCTTCAACAACTCGGCGACTCAAGATTCTTTGGCAGCGCAACGTCCTTTTTGTTGCCTGACAACTATGCGCTTAATAGCAATCGGATGAGTGTTTTCAGTTCTCATCGCAAACTTCACGAGTAACTCGTCACGCGTCCGGGAACGCGTCTTGATATTCACGATACCCCGCGACGCGACTTACGAACAGCCCTCGCACCATCAACCTTCAAGATCTCCATCCAAATACACAATGGCTTCCGAATCCCCAGCAGCATACCCCCTCTACGGCACCACCTTCAATCTACATCGCGTATCTCCCTTATACACAGGCAGCAATTACCCCCTTGATAACCGCACTCTCGCCCACCACGCCAAAAGACTCCGCGATGTCCTGGCCGGCGACGTTCTACGAGGTGTACGGGTTGGTTTGGACCCCGAAGAGAGCGCATTGGGAAATGCAGGAACACTGCAGACCGTGGCATGGAAGCTACTGCCGGACGAGACGGAAATAATTGATAACGAGGACACAACGATGAGCTTAGCTGTTAGTCGGGGGCAAATCATCACTATTGTCTACGAAAATATTACGTATACGGCGATATTGCTGCAGGATCCTGCTGCTGAGGAGCTGGATGAATCTGCGATTGGTGTTGGGGTGGATGGATTCGGATTCGAGCATTTGCCTTTGCTGTTGACGAAGATGCGAGCTCCGTTGCGGGAAACATTTACAGACTTTCTATCGATTACCTTTGATGCGAGAGTTTCTACATTCCATCTAGCGGATAAATACATTATCGACCAATTTGAGAGGTACTTGGCCCACATTTGCATTGGAGAAGACGGGGACGCGATGGATGCTGTGGAGAGCAGTAGAACGATACGAAACGTCATCGGGGGAGTGGTGATATACATTAGTTTCGATCTACCCGGTCTATCGACTCTCAAGACTGTGACAATCGGACTTTCCGAACAGGATGTTCCTCGAATTGTGGCGCTGGGAAAGAAAATCGATAAGGGAACGAGTGATTCGCCGTTCATGGAGGCCCTCACTATCTACGCTAAGAAACATTTGGCAATGGACTTGAAGCATGAAAAGGTGTTTATCTCGAGTATTGCTTGTGATGCTTTTGTTTTGGGTGTTGAGGGGAAGGTTAAGATGGCTGTGCCGCCGATGAAGGATGGAGGGGAAAATCCGCAGTGGAGAGCTACGAGGAGGTTGGTGAATGGATTGGTTGCGCTTGCGAAGGGGAGTAAGATGGTTGATAGCTGAGGCTGTTGAAGTGGTTGCAGCAACTGAAATCTTACGCCTTGATTCCGGGCTAGTTGACAATACGGCTAATAGTGGATCATTACAGTAATTGATGTCCAAATAAGGCACAACTGTATACCGAACTGCTGTTTCGAACAATCGCCGATATGGGATGAAAATTCAGTTTTGCTATTCAAAAACCGTACGTCAACCGCCTTGCTAATTTCCGCCATGTCTTAGAGCCACAATACTGACGGGTATAGATATCTGTGTCTTTGCACTGCAAAGTGGAAGTTCAAGATGATTCCATGTGCTCTGTCCGAATCTACCATAATATACATGGTAGTACACATCAAACCGAGTCGATCTTTTCTTGTTCCATTTGTGCCTCCATTGCCGCAAGCCCCTCCTTGGCCTTCTGCACATTATCCTTGAATTTCCAAACCGGGACCTTATTCTCATACAACCAATCCACCTCCTCAATTGCGAGGCCTCTCAAATCAGGGACGAGCATAAAGGAACCAATGACGAAAATCAGGGAACCCGCTCCGTAGACGAAGCCGGCACGAACCCCGAGATTTCCAGCATCAACGTTGTATATATATGCTACTGTGAAGGTGAAAAGCCAAGTCGAGAGTGCGTTTGCTATGACTGCTATACCTTGCGTCTTTGCTCGGAGACGGTAAGATGATATTTCTGCAGAGATAGCCCAGCTAGTGCTGACGAGGGTTACAGCTTGCCAGGCAATCAAAAGATTCCTATAGGGATTAGCTTTTCACTTCATAAACAATTCAAAGAAGGGGGCTTACATGATCACAGCAACGGCCCACAAAGCACCCTTTGCTGATGTATAATACAAACCACCAATCACCATCATTGCCAAAAAGTTTCCAATCCCACCAATTAGATATATCGATCGTCGACCCGTCTTCTCCATCAGGAACCAGGAAGCAATAATGGCTATAACCGCAACACCAAATCCGCCGATGGAAACATCATATGAGTGAATGGCTTCCAAACCTGCGACGATGAGGAAGTAGATGGACTGTGCGAGAAGACAAGCTCCTGTGAGGCCGAAGCCAAGGAACATCCATATTACAGTCATTGTTCGCTTTAAATTGGTTCCTCGGAATAGGTCGACGAATGTTCCAACACCGTGGCGCTGGGAGGTCTCTTCCTCAAGTCGGATTACGGCTTGGAGATGTGCAAGACGTGCCGCAATATTATTCTCCCTCCCATGAAGACGCTCGAGCGACTTCCTTGCCGAATCAGGTTTCCCCTTCAGAAGCAACCACGTGGGAGATTCTGGCATCATGGCAAACAAAAGTCCCGTGGTGATTGGCCAGGCCCATTGAATGGCGAAAACATGCTTGAAAGCCGATGGCGTTAAAATTGGGACATACATTCGAACGACGACAAGTCCCATGGCTTGCATGAAGAACATGAACAGAACGATTGCCGACTGGATAGGACCGCGGAGACGCATGGGCGAAATTTCCGATGCCCAAGTCGTTGCTGTTGCAAAGAGACACCCTATGGCAAATCCGTTTATCATCTTTCCTACGAGTAACATTCCCCTCGAGTTTGCTACAAATTGGACACCAACACCAGCAACTGAAATACAGCAAGCGGCCACACATGACCACTTCCTACCAATCCAATCGGATACAAATCCAATCATGAAACCTCCTACGGCTTGAAGGAGATACGACATCGCCGTCCAGAGAGAAGCCCATATGGACGGCACATAAAGTTCGTGTTCTGCAGTCATGGCCCCAAACTTCAGCTCGAATGATGGCATCGATATCGAGGCGCCATTTGCAATCGTGTCATATCCAAAGACCATCCCAGCTCCAAATGCTGCCATGCTGTGGAATATAATCCGCTTATGAACTCGGATTGCTTTCCCTAGCGAATATTTTCGTTCTGATTCAAAAATCTGCTCGCCGAGTTGCTCGTNNGGCGTTAAGTTTGAAGTCAAATCATTGACGTGTTCGAATGTTGGCTCTTTGGTGGTCGCCATGTTGGATGCCCGGCGAGGAGAATGAAAACACAAGAATGTCGAATCGCAAAGCTGGGGAAACTCACTGCACTTAAATTAGCCGAAGCATATCTATACTTGGGGACTGGGAAACATTTTCTCGGTCATTTTCAAGATCCCAGAATGCCCGGGGCTCGTATGCAACGCGTCCTGTTCAACGTATGTCGATCATCTCATTGCGAAGGTTGTTGTCACGGGCGTGGAGTCGTGGAGCGGACATGATCGAAGTGGAAAACATGGAGACCCCAGCGTGGGGCACAATGTCCGCTCCCCATGGACTTTTGGAATTCGAGAAACTGGCTTTACATGGAGTTCTCCATATATGCAGCACGAGTCATCAGGGTACATGTGGACTTGCGAGTCATGTGGATAGCTCTCAGCATGACCTAGAAACTCTTTGCAAAATTAACTCCAAGCTTCAACAGGATGCATTGGAGTCTAATGTTAGTGGATGAGCTAACAAGGGTGTACAAATACCATCAATCACCCCTGTTTTCTCTTCTCCATCGTCGCTCTCTTACAGTAAGTGCGAAATCGGTTGAATTCAATCCTTTTAAAAACGATCTTCAAACTTGGATAGGGGAAGGAGTGGACTATCGCGGGGTTTTAGGTGGATAAAAAATTCCCGATTGGAGACCCGGAATATGTTCATGCGGACATCATGTGGACGAAACGGTGGACGGAATAAGCAGAGGTGAACAGCTCGAAAATTCCCCACAATCAATATCTAAACAAAATGCGGGGCTTTCAGGTATCAGATATTACACAGTTTCTCTTTTTCAGGTATCACTTCTTTCTTTTCCTTCCAAGCATCGCAATGGAAATTCCTACATCGCAGGCTTCGAGCCGCCCCAAAAGCTGGACAGTTTCTGGCGACGTCGATACTTCTGAAGGGTTCATTCTTTCAAATGGCGAGACGCGACAATCAGAAATCATTTTTGATTATGGCAGGGCTGAGGGGGGAATGCCTTTTGTCGAAACGAGCCAAGTGGTGAGCAATGGAGGATCTGTGCAGGTTGATATAATTTTCAGTGAGACGTATGAGGGTCTGCAGAAGGACACTGGTAAACAAATCTCACCTCATGTTGTTTACAGTGTCTAATTGAAATAGGCGATGGACCTTTTTTCTTGTTCTCCAGTGCCATGGATACCTACAGAATTCGTACGGAATACTTCGAGCCTTCCTCGAACCCGAACAAAATTCAACTACCTTATGCGCAACGATCACAGCGATACCAAAGGGTGATCCTCAGATCCTCGAACTCTAGTATTTCAATATCACAAATTGGCTACACCCAAATTCGACCTCCGAATCCAATAGTGAATACATTTTCATGCTCAAACCAAAAACTCAACAAGATATGGAGAGACGGTGCACGAACGGTTGACAGGTGCACAGTTGAAGCCGGTGAGACGACAGAAGCTTGGGAGGTGACAGATATAGGAACACGAGTTCGTGGACAGCATTGGGCTCCTTGTCGACAAGGTACGCGTTGGGGAGACAAAACGGTGAACTTCGAAATGAAAGTTGAAACGGTTGGCGCGAGTTGGGGCGTGCACATGGTCGCCAATGGACTTATTTTCTGTTTGAACATCGAGAAACGATCACTTGCAGCATTCGAAGGCCTTTCTGACTCAGGCGGGGTATTTCCTTCCATACCTCGTGGCATGTGGGATGTGCCCTCTTCAGTTTCTTTAGACGATTGGGTCTCGGTTACAACAGTAGCCCATGGGTCCTCGGTTTCCGTACGATTGAACGGCACAGATGTCGCTTTGGTAGAGGATCTCAACATTAATCCGATACTTGGTGGTAGTGGGAACAATACGGGATCCGTGGCGTTTGGAGGTCCAGCCAACTACACCTCATTATATCGATTTTTGGAAGTAACGGATATGGAAGGGAATGTTCTCTATGAGAATAATTTCAAGATATCGGATAAAGCTCGCACACTTGCAGATTTTGCTGTCGGGACGAATTATCTATCTGGTACAATTGATGGCGCGAAACGAGATCGGGCTGTATTTGGAGGAGATCTTTTCGTCATGGGTCGCTCGATTTACTATTCCACTGCTAATTTCGAGGCAGCTCTTGGTAGTATCAAGCTACTAACGAGCCACCAAACTAAAAATGGATATCTTGGGAATTTATGTCCCATACAAGCCCCCCTTGACGAAGGAACCTCTGAGCCCCCGACCTACGCCTTCTACTCGTTAAGTTACGCTTTGCTTTTGGTAGTTGCGATCAAGGATTATTGGATGTTCTCAGGTGATAATGGGGCTGTGAAGGCGGTTTTTGGGAAGCTTGAGAATTTAATGTCTTTTACTGAAGGTTTTGTGGATGGGAGAGGACTGGTTGTTGCGCCTCCACCACTCTCTAGTAAGTATCAGAAAACGGATTTGCTCAACTCTACTGACTAATTTTGCTAGTGGACTGGTTCCCACTAGGTGGACCTATTTTTGGAGCTTCTGCAAAAATTAACATCGCCTATTACGACGCTTTAAATGCGATGACCAAAATGTCCAGTGTGGTTGGAGTGAAGAACCCCCCTTTCTCAGCCCAGGCCGAGTTGCTAAAAAGTAGCATTCTTTCCAATCTGTGGAATAATGACGCGGGACTGATGCGAATGAGCGATATTTATCCTGCTACCGGCCTTGCGCAAGACATCAATGCCTACAGCATCACGACAGGAATAGCACCCATCAATTCGAAAAGCGAATCGATTCTCGCTGCTCCAAACGACGCAAGCCTCCCACTCGCATACCAAAACATCCAACCATGGGACCAGATAAAAGTCGTCAGCCCATACGCCTCAGGATTTGCCGTCGAAGCACTTTTTGGGCGCAACTTTGGATCAGCAGCTCTTGAATTAATGGGAAGGGTTTGGGGCGTCATGGCAAATGAGTCAGATCCGAATTATTCTGGCGGTCATTGGGAAGCTATGAGTCCTGACGGGACGCCCATGATGGATGATACTTCGTTGATGCATGGCTGGTCGACGTGGCCTGTTTATCTTCTCCCTCGATACCTAGGTGGCATTCATCCTACGGAGCCAGGCTGGTCGCGATGGAGCGTTAAGCCTGTCTTTGCAGGTCTTGAGACGATCAATGTGCAATTGTCAATTCCAGCCGGTATCATCAAGCTGGTTATAGAGGTGCAAGAGAAGAATGGCACAGGGGAAATCATTCTCAGAGTCCCGAGTGGAACGATGGCAGATGTTTATGCACCAGAGGGATGGGTGATTGTCACGTCAGACGACATCTTCGATTCCATCAGTCTTCTTTCTCAAACGCTCGTTGGTCAAAATGAGGAGGTTTGTATACGAATTTGTAAGACGGCAACACCTGTTGAGAAATCTCCTGATTTGAAGAGGGAATCGGAGAAAAGTTCAGAGGTTGTTGTTCATGAGGAATTTAAGGAACAATTTGAGGGGAAAGCAGATAACGTAAAGCAGGTGTCGATTTTCAAGAAGCTTGTTAAATTGTTTGCATAGATGCGATGAATAGAATACCATGTAAAACTCGGTTGCTGGCTTTCTGCTTTGCTCGACTCGAGTAGTATTCCTTGGCCCGTCTCATGTCTTTAACCCGAAAATGCGACGTTGAAGTTGAGTCAGGGGGCGCTGGGGCCGTGTGGACATTCAGCCGGGATGTCTACATTAGCGCCAATTGTCCGCCTCATGTCCTCTTCGTTTTCCTGCATCTCGTTCCCCGGTTCTCACCACAAACACGGCACGATGAACCAAATCAACGCAACAAATGTCCACCGCGACAACAATAATCCTCGAAATGTTCCGAGCTCGGCATCGGGAGAGATGTTCAGCTGTTCGCAGTGCCCGAAGGTCTTCAATCGACGCGAGAACTTGAGCCGGCATCTAAAAACTCGTATGTTTTTTTCCTCTTTACCCCGCTTCCCCAGATACGGGCCGTTGGTTATGGTTGGGAATGGGAAAATGGATTTGTCTTTTTTGTTAACGTTACTGGTAGATGATGCTCAACCCGCGCATTGTTGTACTAAATGCTCGAAAGCTTTCACGAGAAGTGATTTGCTTCGAAGGCATGTTTTGGGTCATGAGAGATGGGATAAAAAAGATGAGAATGGATCTGTGAAAAGGAGAAGAGTTGCTCCTGGGAATTCATCTGGCGAGCCAATACCAACTATTCCTAGCAATCCAACAGTTACGGTGAATCCTCACGTCAATTCATCACAATCTCATCCCAATCAGCATTTTTACAATGGCCCCCAAGATCAAATGTCCATGCAGCAGCAACCTCAATATCATGCACCTCAAGGTCCAGGGGTAGTAGATCACCCTTCTTCAGGTGGATATGATACCTTCCCAATTCAGCAACCTTTTGCTTATAGGCCTCTTGAGCCACAAGCTGGACAATACTACGAACCTCGTCATGGAATGCAGTCACAGCAATCACGAAACCATGCGAACTTCAGTCATTTTGGCGCACCAGAAAATGTGCTTTTGAATTTCGATTTTTCGTCATTCATGCTTGCGCCTAACCTTCCGCCGCAGGGAAATGAGTGGTTTTCGTATGATTTTTACTCTGCTATAAGGGAGTCGGGGAATGAATTAGGTTCTTTGCTGGATTCTGGGTTGGTTCCTGAGGGTCAGATCGCTCAGCCAAATCCGACGCATTCGCATCAGTCACCTAATATTCCTGAGCCGGTGGCAGCAAATGCAGAACAAGATGCGTCTAGCGACGAAGAAGGCCAGTCAAGTGGGAGAATCAGTCGAGTTTCTTCACCACCAAATGAAGCTTCTGAGGAAGACAAATGGGCTTTTCAGTGGAATCCATCTTCGATGCAAATCCTCCGCGCAGACCCTATCACTATACCTCCTGACCACATTCTTTTCCAAACTCACAATCAGCGTTACGACATTACCGAGCAAACCCTGCTTAAATTGAAAGCTTTCATCAAACCCCCTGCTGGTCGAGAGTTCCACCGGTCTCAAAAAGGGACATTTACTCTACCGGATTTACCAATAATCAACGTCTTCATCAGATTATTCTTCGAGCACTTCTCAAGTCAGATGCCGGTCCTTCATCATCCAACCGTAGACACTAATACCGATATTCCACCGCCATTACTAGCTATAATGGTAGTTGTCGGCGCCATCTACAGTCATCTCAAGCACAGTCGGCGCTTCTCCATCGTATTACTAGATGTTGTTCGATGGCATCTTCAAATCGCTCTCGAATGCGACAATAACCTTATGAGAGATCCCATGATCATCTACGCCGAAGCTCTAATCTGCCACACCGGTCTTTGGTGCGGTAACAAACGGGCATTTGAACTCGCTGAAGTGGTGCGCGGCGCTCTCGTAACCTACATCCGCCGCCTGAACACCAAAGGCTTCGAATTCTCCGATTCAGCCAAAGCCTCCTCCGACACCTTGAGTCCCAAAAGGGACATACAAGCTGAGTGGAAGAGCTGGATCGCAGAAGAGTCACGAAGGCGTCTATACTGGGTCGTCTACGGCATCGACTGCCAATTCCCCTGCTTGCTGAATCTCCCAGCCACGATATCCGTTGGTGAAGTAAGTAATCTCTGCTGTCCATGCGACGACGAATTCTGGTGCGCTCCCTCCGCGCGTCACTGGAAGAACCTCCTCGGCCCCGCCTCCGTACCTCCCTCTCGCTCCTTCTCCGCAGCCGTAGGGCCATTCGTCCTGAAAACGTTCGTCTCGGGTGCAGAGCAGATCGATGACTCCGTCGACCGACTTCGTCGGGCACGGCTTGCGAGAGGCCAAGCGGAGAGTTTGCCAAAACTGGATTTGAATACGTGGAGTGCGTTTTTGGTGCTGATGACTATTCAGAGTCAGATTTTCCAGTTTTCGCAGGAGACGTTACTTGCGAGGACGTATATGGGTGATGAGGAGATGCCAAATACGACGACATTTGAGGAGGTGGATGATAGTGATGATGGTAGGGATGAGATTGTGAGGATGTTGAAGAAGTTGCAGATCATTCAACGGGAGCAGCTCTCTGGTACTTATTTCCCTTCCCTCTCTCCCACCCTACCAACACAATTCCCATTCATTCCTAAAATAAACGCTAACATAATGCGTTATAAAATACAGAAGCGCTCTACTCCTGGTCCAACTCCTACCTCCATCACAACACCAACACCAACTCCAACTCTAACCTCTCCCCCTCCTCCCTCCACTTCCACGCCTCCTCCTTAGTCCTGCACCACCTCTCCACCCTCCTCCTCGACGTCCCCCTCTCCGACCTGCAAGGCGCCATCGGCAAAAACGGCCAGGCAGGAATCCCAACCGCATTCTCAAACCTAACGCTGTGGGCAGCGCGCTCTCCACGCACTGCCGAAAACGTAGCTTTCAACGCCGTACGAACTATCGTGAGTCTTGCGCCTAGAAGAGGAGATTGGGGAGGATGTGAGACTGCGCCGTATAGTATTATTACACTGTTTTTATGCCATGTTACTTTGTGGGTTTTTGCTAGTGTGGTTTCTGTGCCGCAGAAAAGGCGGTTTTTAGGTTTTGTTGGGGAGAGGAGTGAGGGGTTGAGGGGGAGTAAGTTTTGGGAGGTTTTGAGGAGGGCTTTTGATGATGGCTATGGTCGAAATGATAATACGCAGTTTAATGATGGGAATAGGGAGGGCAAAAGCGATAGAGAGGAATGGCATCGAACAGAAGGAGAGGCAAGGAGTGTGCTGTTTAAATTTGCGGCGGAGATGTTGACGGGGTTGGGGACTTGGGGGGCGGCTTTGAATTTAGCGTTGCTTTTGCATCGGAGGGCTGAGCCTACTTAGTTTATTTATTTATTTAGAGATATGAACAAATCATTAATAAATGAAGCGGATGTAGGAATATAGGAAGATATGAGAATTAATGTGTTTCTGCCTCAAAGCCTGTCAATTTTTGGGGTTGTTATTGGGGGGGGGGGGGAGGCGGTTTTTTATGCTAGTCGCTGACGGAAATCAACTAGTCTTTTATACGAACGTATCAGCTCTATCCAGAGAGCTGAGAATGTGCATATCTGTGATAATCTTGAATAGGCAGATAAAAATGGCGCGCAGTACCGTTCCGGTGGCACTAGGCTGCCACTGTCTGCCAGTGATTTAAGGGGTACGATTATTATAGCGACAAGCAACAAGGCACCTGCAAAAACGCATACAAATTATAATATAGCTAATTAACATAAATTTATAAATTTACAAAGACCTATATTATTATATTCTTTAAATTATTAAGAATAGGTTATAGTGGGTTTTAAGGCTATTACTTTAAAGGGTCTGTTTCTATAGGGTAACTAAGGGTATCGTGGGGTAGATTCTCGCTTATTAAAAGAGCAAGAATGCCTTATGATGCCTCGTATACCTCGCTTGACTATCTCAATATCGTAATTCCTGCCTTGTTGCCTGTCGCCATAATAATCGTACCCGATTTAAGACGTGTCTCATTTCACCGCTTCCGCCTGGTGACTGCTTCCTCCCTTTCCCTTCATAATCCCTCATATTCATCTCTCCCCTCACACTTCCAATTTCATTCATCCTTTCCTCACAAACAAAGCCCACCAAAAAAGCGATGGTCGTTCATACAACTTCGCCACAATGAGAGCCATCTGGTCATGCTGGCCCAGCACCCGCTGGCACCAACCCTCTCCACCACCACCACCACCACCAAATTNCCACTACTTCCCACACCTCCCCCCCGAACTCCGCCTCAAAATCTGGACCTGGGCACCTCCCCCGCCCCATTCCCAATCCCGCAACACGGAATTCTCAAAGCCAACGTCCTGCCTACGCCCTTACTGCACGTTTCTCTGGAATCCCGCACCTTAGCACTGAGATACTTCCAGCCGCGCTCCGACATCATCAGATATAACCCCGATTTCTCCACTGACTGGTTCCCTCCGCGAATTATCCACCATCTCGTCGCTGTTAAGAATCATCCGAGGCTGCAGGAGAGAAGAAGGGGGTTTTTCTCCCCGACGCCGTTTGATCCTTGCGTGTTGGGGATGATTCAACGGGTAGTGTTGGAGATTAGAGTAGGGCAAGCTGTGTATGTTAAACTTAAGGGAGAGGAAGGGACGAGGGGGCTTCAGCATGTGCCGGGTTTGAAAGAGCTGTTGGTTGTTATGTGTGAAGATTACATGGTTCGCGGTCGGGAATTCGATGCTAATAAAGATTTTGGCGAGACGGAAAGGAGGATTTTCGCGCTGGGGGAGATTGTTACGAGGTGGTTGGAGGGAATGAAGGAGGAGTTTTGAAAGAGGGGAAGGAGTGGTTGCTTCCGAGTGTGGAGGTTAATGTGGCGGAATTGGATAGGAGGTATGCTGGGAAGGGGGTAAGGAGCTATAAATTACAGAAGGAGCAGGGTGTGGAACAGGATTCTGAGCTGGAGAAGATTTATTGGAGAGTTGGGGTTGTTTAGTAGTCTATCATAAAGGATCATAGAATTCTTTCTAGAAGGTGCGGTTTTCCCCGTTGGTTTTAGTTGGTGGGAAAGAAATAACTAGCAATAAATGCTGCAACCTAAAAATAGAGATTTGTAAATTTTGTAGTGATAATAGAGTTATAATCTTAAACTAGAGGTAAAATAAGCACAATAAAGCGGGATTTTTTTTAAAGGGTGCGAATTCCAACTTATATCTACCACTACGGTCTACAAGTATTCCGTGCCCATGCTGCAGAATTTTGACTTTCAACACCGTAAATTCGACCTGCTCAGCTCGGTAAAGCCCCTTTTTGATGACAGGGGAGATTCTATAGCACTTAATGAACATATGGGATCCAAAATAGAATGTTTGTATCTAGGAATGAATAAAGAATTAATCCCGATTGTAGAGTATTACAATGTCAGGTAACTGAGTATTCTAATAAGAATGAGCTTAGGAAGAATATTCAAGTTCTTACTTTCTTGCTTACTCGTCGGATGTGTTGGCGGATGCGGAGACATGGCGCAGGTCAAGCTTACAGTAAGCCAGGGTACAATTTTTGCGATTTTAAGAACGGATAACGTCCACTTTTTCCTTTTATTCACCGCTTCCTGTTTTGTTCTTACATGTTTTAAAATAGTTGCAGCAGATCAATTGAACTAGATTAAGCCAAATACCTACTTGTTCCGGAACCTCCAGAACACGATCACGACCACGACCACGACCACGATGTCAGAAACTCAAACCGGTATAACCAATTTCCATAATCCTTACTTTTATGAAGAATAGTAGCTAACGGCTATCATAGGCAACAATAACAAAGAAGAATGGACGACCTTCGCCCCCTCCCTCCTAAAACTAGCCCGTGACGGCCCCGGCATCATTTCCGTGCAGTCCATGGTCAAAACCGCCCACTCCCTTTCCCCATTCACATCTGCGCTCACAATCCTCGACATCGGCTGCGGGCCCGGCCAAATCACCAACGAACTCCTCACAGCCTACGGCTCAGTCTTGCCCCATCTTCTCATCTCGTTGCCTCGGATCTGAGTCCCGGGATGCTGGAGCAAGTACAAAAACGCAAGGCAGAGGAAATCGGAAAGGGGAATAAGCTCTGGGAGAAAGTCGAGATGGTGGAATGTGATGCAAGGGATTTAACTGCGTTTGAAGACGGGAGTGTCAGTCACGTGCTTGCGAGCTTTGTGCTTTTCTATTGGATTTGGTCGACTCCAGCTGGTCGGATGAGTGGTATCATCAATACAAGCAATAGCAACACAGGGATCGTCCGGAGGGCTCAATTAGGGTAAATCAAGTATATTATCAACTATATAGAATCAAAGATCAGGTCGTCGGGCCACATCTCTAGACTACAAGTGAGACGTGCCCTGAAGCACGTGCTGGGTGCCATAGTAGCCTCAGGCTGCCAGGCACACACTTCAACACTCACCTCCTATATATAGGCCCCTTAAGGGACACCTCTTCCTTCTTCTCTCCTTAGCTTAGTTTCTTCGTAATATAGCACCTTCTTGCAAATACGTCCCCCTGTGACGCCAGGGCCCCGTTCCTTTGCAGAGCTGTAACATGACCCTTATATTATCGGTAGTTTTCGGTTTATCGGTAAATACTATGTTTATAATAATATAGATAGTCAGGTTACTATTGATTTAGGTATATCCTCTCTAAAAGAAGAGGTCTTTAGGATCATTTAACTAGTCTAGGATACTTGTATTAGCGGCTAGGGATTAAAGTTTCTATTAAATAATAGAGTGATATAAAGGAAAAGAGTTTAGAATAAAATAAATATCTTAACTATTAGTCATTACTTATACTTTGATTAAATTTATGTTATAAGACTAGTCAAAAAGATTATTCATACTACTTGATTTAAATTCAGGAGTGCTAAAGACTAAAACTTGACGAATTTCATATGAGAGAACGCTAGGTTAGGCTAAGTGTGATTAGCTAAGAAGTGGGGGGACAAAATCACATAAGGAAATGCTCGACTGCTAAAACTACGTAGGTGAGCTGGGTGAATCGAGCGTGAGCCGAGGGTGATTAGCGCCTGAGTAAAACAGCAAGCTTACTAACTGAATACGAAGCACAAGAGAGAAAGAGTTGATTCATAATACTCGGATGCTCTATGCCAAGCACCCGCGCGCCAGCAGTTCTATAACAGCACGGCGCAGACGGACACGGGGGGATTGTGCATTCCCTTCTACCCGTCGGGTCTTTCGAGCGTCAATGGAAAAGTCAACGGATTGGACCCGGACTTCGATGCGATCGAGTCGAGCTTTATTATAACCTGTTCCTCGGCGGGAATCCCATTCAACTCCAATGTGGACATAGGCCAGCCGGGCTTTGGCACCACCACTGCCGACTTACCAAATACCAATTTCAGCATCGACACCAACCCAGACGTTATTTTACCTGCAAGCCTCACGCTCCAGAGCTCTCTTAATCTGGGCCCGCTCCGCCGCGATGTTGATGACAATAGCTATGTCGATGAACCCCCCGTTATCACCGCAACAGCTCGTCCTACTCCAAACTTAAGATTTCCCGCGCGTGGTGTGTCCCAAAAGCACAAACAGGAAGCTCCCGCAATCACAGCGGCTCCTCATCTGATCTTACCTGAGAAGAAGAGCACACGCGCTGTGCCTAAGAAAGAGAAGAATTTGAAGAGAGAAAAGCAAGAGCCTGTCCTCAACCGCCGTGTCGAAAAGCGAGCTGAGCAGCTACACCAATGGTGCGAGGAGAACAAGCTCGTTATCAGCGAGTTCTCAGCGCATAGCGCCCTTGAGGTATGTGAGAGCGAGTCGCCTTAGGGCCTAGATTTTGTCTCCATCGTCGAAGGCTTCTTCTGCGACATGTGTATGTGTCAGGCGTATCCGCTATGTGCATCCACATCGTCCACTACCGCCAATGGAACTATCAGCAATGGGGGCAAGGTTATAACCTGCTTTGACATAGAGAAGAAGCAATTGAGGGTACCTTCAAGATTTCGTCGTGGTAGGAGTGTTCCTGTGAAGAGTTACCACAGTGTAAAGCATTGGAAATAATCAAGCAGTATTTTTGATAGCAAGTATAGAGTTTATATTTGATTTTGTATTCTTCACTTTTCTTTCAGAGTCTTGAAAAATTTTCTTAGTAAAATTAAACCATGTTACTTTTAGTTTCATCTATCTTTTAAGCAGTTGAAACGGTTACTTTCCTCCTGCCTTCGAGAGCCTAACTTAGAGCTACAGTCTGTGGCCATATGTCTGTGCGATTCGCGAAAAACACACCAAAAATGGCCAAAACTCACACTTTTTAAAACTATATTATTAGTATAACTTTAAATAGAATTAATATTCCTTCTATATATAGATTCTAATTTACTTATTATTAAACATATTTAAACGTAGGTTAATTAAATTAATATTTAGACACATAATATATGTTTCTGTTTTTTACTTTTTGATTTTCCCTATTTTTCGCCTATTTTATATACTAAACTCTATATTTCTTAAATGTTCACCTATATAATTAACTTTATAGCTAGAAGGAGTATACAATCTAAAATTCTAAGGAGGCTAAAGTAAATATTTAGTAAAGTTTACCTAGTAACTAAAATCTTACGTAAATCAAGTAGCGTCGTATATACTAAAACTATTGGGTGAAAACTGTATGTTTTGGTGTGAAACTGCCCAATCGCACAGACATATGGCCACCCACTGTATCACTTATGTAGCCTTTCGATCCTGATCATAGAACGGGCATGTATTTTCGAGTTTCAAGCCTAGAATAGGAAATTTTTAATCTAGTTGTCAGTTGATTTACGGCTTTACCTTTTTTTTTATTAATTAGTGAAGCCAAAAGTGAAGGGACTTTTGCCCAGATGTTGTGATTAGCGGGCATGCGCTGTAAATTAGTGGGTGCGCGCCAGAAATCAGCAGCGGTGCGCCAAGAATTAGTGGATGTTCGCTGCAACTTAGGGAAGAGGGCACTGAAAATTAGCGATAAACACGCTGAAATGCCCTGCGCCAGTCAGGTTCGATGCACAAGCACAGAATTAGCGAGTTATCTCACAACCTAACTACGCTGAATCCGATTATCCATTGAATACGTAAGTAACTAAGACCTAGTTCAAGATCCGATACCTCTATCCAATAATCCCCACAACTCATCCTTCACCAAAAAAAAAAGCCAAGCTCCCTCACTCAGAAGTCAGAACCAAACCCCCCTCACCCCCCCTTCTTTCCCAACCATCGAAACCTCACCTCACTC
>JAAMPI010000702.1:0-27883 GCA_013054445.1 Cudoniella acicularis | reverse complement strand
CGTTTATGGTGATTCGCATTTTATTTGGCATTTTGGGGACGTGGGTTGACGGGTTGAGGGATAGGTTTGGGGTGTTGAGTGGGGAATGTGACGATCTTTTTTGTTTATGGCGGTGCTCGAGGAGATTTTTATCGTGGCGGGCTTCGTGTTTACGGGGATGGGGTTGGAGAAGTTGAAAGGGGGGTTGAGGAGTGGTAGTGATGGCGGTGGTGGTGGGAAGAATAGGGATTTGGAGGGTGCGGTTGAATTACGGTCGAGAGAGTAGGGATAAGGCGTCCAAAATTACTCGGAGGATTGAGATTTGGGAGCTAAGGGAAACGGTGAGAATTGTCAAGACTCAAGAGTGATGGAAGAGTATCAGAGGAATTTCGTGATAGACATGCTGGTACATGATATCCAGTCGTTAAATCGTTCGTCGCTGTTTATAGAGTTTTTTTTTTTAGGTAATCATTTACCCGAAAATGGGTATCTATTAACAACTAATTATTATTGCTCAATCACTTATTTAGCTAACATGCAAATCGAGATAAAATTTATAGGAAATAGCTTACCTAATTATCTGTACCCTTACACCGGTTACGGCGCACCTATTATCAACCCAGCCTGCATAGAAAAACTCTCAAATGTACGTACAGTACAGTATTACTAACCCCAAGTCAGCAAGCTCTCTCGAATTTATTATATGAACCCCACTTTACTTCACTTTACTTCACTTCTCCTCCTCACCTAGTCACCACCATTCCGATTCACAAATCCCTACCCAATCCGAAAGAGAAAATATAAAAAAAAAAAAAGGCATTCAACTCAATCGACAGATATATCACAACAGAAAACTACAGACTCCACTACTGGTACCATGGCAGCGGGCCCATATTAGTCTTCGTCCCCGGCGGTGGCGGCCACGGGTGTCCCTCCCTAAACTACTTTGTTGTTTCTAAATAAGATAGGGGAGTAATTCACTCTTCCTGCCCCTCCCTACATTCCCAGGCCATACATCACAACATACACCCCTACAATAGGTATAAATTTGAGGGCATCAACTACTCTATGAATCAAATCAAGCTAAACAATCAAATGATTGGCTACAAACATTTGAGATCTAATCAGAGATTACGACGTCAAAAACCTCTCATAGCCCTAGAGTCTGGTAGATCTTGACCTTTGCTCTCATTGTACACCCCCGCGCCTATCTTGTAGTGACGGACTGACAGTAGGCCTCGAGCAACAAGTAGTTCCTCCTTTAAAGCTCCCAAGGAAAGAACGAACAAGAAACGCTGTCATTTTCCTGGTCCGTTCATTCGTTCATTCGTTCATTCGTTCATTCGTTTGCTCGTCCCATCCAAGCATCTTTCTCATCCTCATCCTCCCCTAATCAGATACTTCTCCCAGCTTCCTACCTACCCATCTCACACGTCCTTCCAACCCCTCAGAAACCCCCCTCTCTCAACACCACAACAATTATCCCTACCTAATATCCCCAGATACTTTTCTCTAGCTTCCAGCATAAGACCACCCCGCTTGCCTTCCAGTCTTTGGTTTTGAAGCCGAAATAAAGGGGAAAAGGGAGGCTTTTATACCCCTCTAGGCACTCTCAGACTATTAACCAGAGAGATAACAGAGCGTAGTATACCAGTATTTGAGCCCCATAAACCCCTCGAGAACTTCTATACTTCATAATTAAACATGATTCAAAGGAGACGGCTCGACATGTGGAAGGATGGGAATTAATAATCAGGGCGGAATAGGGCCTATTATAAGAGCAGAGGGATATTTACAGGGGGGAACAACACCGCATTGAGGTGGCTCGCTGGAAAGCATGAGGGGGATGGGGTTGTATGGATTTTTGTAGGAGGGCAAGCGTGTAATGAACTAGGAAGATAGAACTTGAAAGACATCACGCTGTCGTTTCCTTGATTCGTTCGTTCCCTCCCTCCTTTATTCAATTCACCTTTTATATACTGTAACAAAGCTTCTCATAATTTCCATTCACTTCTTAAAAAAAAACCTAATATTCCTCGCCTCCACATACGTCCCAACCCCAGCATCTCGAACATGAAGTAGGTATCCTGGGCCCCAGGTGCAGCGGACGGGGTTGTCGGAAATAAACGATATTTTCAACATATCTTCTCCTTGTCGATCTTACCTCAGAGTCTGATTTCAAGCTAAAGAGCAGGAGACAGGAGTGGAATTTATACCCCTCTCAAGTTGTTTGCAGGAAAAAAAACAGAGAGGAGGTAGTATAGCGTGGTGTAACGTGGTTGAAAATTCACACATTCTCTGTTCCCCTCATAAAATGACACCCGCACATAGTCCGCACTGGATATAAATTTCAAGGAGATAAAAAAAAAGTCAAGAAAGCATCTCACCTCATGGATATTGATGAATGTTGATCTTAGCCGTCAGCAATTCAGACTCCTACCACTGGGGCCTTGCCTCGGCAGCGATGGCAGGTAGGGAGCGAGGGAGAAGAGTGAGTAATAGGTAATTTCCTTATGGAAGAATTTTTAGAAAAGAGTGAAGATAAACAAAACGCTGTGATTCTACTCGTTCGTTCGTTCAGATACACGCTCACAACTTGAAACTTTCATCACCTCTCCCCCATCTACGTTCCGTGTTAACCCCCCTTCCCTAGATCTCAACCGCAGTTGCCACTTACTAGCAAGTACGTTGTTTTTGTACTAGTTCCTGCAGGGAAGGCTTGCTCGGAAGCAAGCAAGCAATCAAATACGCCATCGTGATAGGGTGTTGGCGCTCTAATTTCAGGCTAAAGAGCAGGAGGGGTAGGACTTTTATACCCGTGTGGACTGTTGGGCCAGAGAGGGCGGGGAAGGGGATAGGCTGGGCGGGAGGGTGAATACTTCGTACTGCGTGTGTGGAGAGAGAGAGAGGAGAGCGTGCGCAATTGCCTGGCATTCAACATTTTGCACCTTAACCCTTGGAACAACTAATAGAATTCCAAGACTCAGAGCTCCTTTTTTGGATCCGACAAGAAATTTCGGTCTGAATAAAAAGGGGCCTAGAGCAAAGCCCAACAATGAGCTCGTTCCGGGAACGAAGAAAAAGTTCTTTTCAATAAAAGGAGAAAAGGAGTGTGCTGTTTAACATCATGAACCATGAGATCAAAATTCCCGCCCGTTCCCTTCTCACCCACCCAGTGCAATTTTCCCACCCCCGTTATTGTCTGCTCTCAGATGTTCATGAACTCCAGTGTCCCACAACTATCGTCAGCAAGGGAAGACCTTTCAAGCCCAGAAAGAATGGCCATTCTTCTTTGGTTCGTGCTTGCCATTGTGATGTCCCTCGCCGTTGTCCTTGATAGCGGGTGGGTTGTAGGAATTGCTTCTATATCCACCATATGATGGAGCGACGGCGGGGTAAGGCGTCAAGAAGGATGTAGTAGTCGGAAATGAGACTTCTGAAGTGCTGGTTGATGGAGGGGAAGAGGACGAAGCATAGATGAGGGTACCTCCATTTGATGAACTGGCAGTGAGTGATGGTGATGGTGTGCTCGTGGATGCCGCTACCGGAATGATCGAGTAAGTGCAAGATGTCGAGACACCGCTACCAGTCAATCCTATCACAGTAGGTGGGGGAGAAGATTCCGGGGTTGAAATTGTGGGTAACGATGGAGTGGAGGTAGAGGGTGTCTCGCTACCTTGAAGAGCGCTGCTAATTGGAGTTGTTGGAGACGATATCGGCAGAGAGCTAGATGAGGTGGTTTCGATTGCGCTGGACTGTGGCGCTGAGGCGGTGAGCGATGTGATGATTCCACTGTTGTTCGACGAAGTTGTTGCTCCTAAAGAGGTTTGCGGATAAATCGATGGTGGAAAAGATTCTGCAGATCCGGTGGAAATGGAGAAAGGTAGAGAGATTGAGCTAGTGCTGGTCTCGGTTTCGGTCACTGTAGGAGTAATGGTAAGGTCGGTCCCACTGCTATTAGAAGAAGTCGATGGTGAGGAAAGTGGAACTGTAGTAGTAAGATTTCCAGTTGGGTATGGAATTGTAATTATGGTCGGGGAGACTGAAGACGATGGGGCGGCAGATGAAGAGGACCCAACAGAGCCAGTCGAGGTAACTATGACAGTTGACGTCTCCCCGGATCCAGTGCCTGTAGAGAACGAGGTAATGACAGTGAACGGCAAGGTTTGGGAAAGGGTTGAAGTGAGCTGAATAGTTGAAGTATTTTCTCCCGAGCTGCTGGCAATGATGCCAGAGATGGACGAGGTGGCTGCAAGGCAGGCGGTTTCGACAAACGTAATCGTGGTTGTGATGGTGAAGGTTTCAACGGAAGATCCATAACTTCCATACTGAGGCATAGCTGATACTTTCATCGTTCTGGTGATCAGATTTAGCAGCTTATACTTCGTTGGAGAGATTACAAGACGTACCCAAGACTCATGAGAGCCAATGCGCCGAATTTTCCGCGCCACATCATGAAAGGTATTTGGAGAAGAGGGCTGTGCTGCTATGTTGGTCTAGTTGACTTGGAAAGGGTGAAGAAAGGGGTTGGAAAGAAATGGAATTGTCAAGGGCTAAGCAAGATATAAATTGCAACTTGGTCTTTTGTTTCTTCAATGGATCGAACTATTCATAAGGACCCACCTCAAAAGAATTGGATGCGGTTGATGTCTCCTTCCGCAGGATTACATACACCTGCATAAACGAGTTCTTTGACTTCATTAATTCGTAACAGACCTTCCCGTAACTCTCCTTTGGTAAACATCAAGAAATGGACTGGCTAGAAAGAATTCTGTCATTTTTATTCAATCTCAAAATACGGTGGCATTTGGGAGAACCTGCTATCGCTGGGCAAAATATCCCATGAACAAAAGCAGGTTATAACAATCCTCAAGCACAATCTTCATGCGTTTGCCTCGAGATTTATCATCTTCGACCGGTTTGCCAGGGGAAAACTGATAATTGAGGCAATGAGCTTACCCAAACGGAAAAATAGTGTGTCGTGAAGTCCCAAAACCCAACCACTGGCAGAATCCTATTTCAAAGCAGCAAACAAATCATGGTGTGTTTTTTTTTTACAATTCTGCTGATAAACGAAAGTGTGCATGGATGGTTGCGTAGATCAGCACTATGATCATGAGATAATATATTTTCGGGGTAAACGCATGGAAAACTCCTTAGCCCAACTTCTTCGAGCCACACAATTAAAAGGATGATAAGTCTTCTCGGCCTTACTTGGGCCCATGCGAGGTCCCATATGCAACTGGCCGCAGGCTGGAGCTTTACACCTGCGGAAACCCTCAGCCAGCACAACGTACCGCATGATTCTTGCACATCAACTTGAAAGCGCATTCAAACGGACGTCTTTTCCACACTTCTTAGCAGAGGATACCAGGTCCCGTTGCTGCAAGCATTTGTTTCAGATGCTATGGTGCAGATACGGCACACAGTAAACGGGGAATGTCTTGACGAAGCAGATCCAAAATAGCAATTGGATGCAGATATTCGCTATCCAGGGTGGATCTTCCAAAATGATTTTCGGTTCGCTGCTGCTAAGTACCAGTCAAAAATATGCGGTACTGTGCACCTGTAATGAACCTCCTACCGAAGTTTTCTTTGCGATCTTTCGCAGAGTGAGCCATCGGAACCCACATTTGCAAACAAGATTCGATCCTCAAAGCCCGCAAATAACAAATATCGGGCTGACCGAGTGGGGATGCATGGGCAGAACAAGGCCAATGACTTCGGAAATCTGAATCAACGAAGCCTAGTGAAGAAAGCCAAGCCGCCTCGACGCCTTCACACGTCTCAGTCGCCACCGGTTCCGTCTGTCCGCATGCTCGATTGCGTTGTTTGCTGTCGACCTCAAGGGTGATGGTTGCCAGGCTTCGGAAAATTCCTCACCATCGACCCTCTGATCATCTCATCCGCCTGATGCTATTCAAGGCGGCTAGCCATGCCAACAGATGGGATTCTGCGATCGTCTGCCAAGCTTACTACCTACAGGCCATAATAAATGTTAATGAGCACTGACCAGTATTTAACTACAAATAGCAATATACTGCGAAAGCCGAACAGGTGATTGGCCTAATGACCCTTGAAGACACGGCCACAATCACCTTGCATTTACCATTTATTACGCGCTGGGGGTTGTATGGTTGGCCGCCGAATGAAGCTCAATTTGATTTCCAAGATTGCGGCCCATGTTTGACGGCACTACCCGAAAAGGCCGTTTACATAATCGGCGCTAGCGGCGTGGGCAATTTTCATTGGCTGTCCCCAATCTTCCAGGCTGAAACCGCAACTTCTTCAGCAAATTCGAGAATTAATTGTTGGTAAATCCATAATGGTCCATTTCACTCCCACGATACTCTACTCCATACACAATCTGCTAAGGAAACTTTCTAATGTAGGTCTAAGCTGAAGACGGTTTTTGTTTGGCCTGAATGCACGAAGCGTGTCGCTGTGGGTGGTGTCATAGTGTGGCAGACGCTGTCTCGTTGCCTTTTCCTTGACGCGTGACGCAAGTAAAATAGTAGCCACCCGGCAAACTTACGATTATAAGATGTAGCCTCCTCCTTGGACCTTCGGCTTTTTCTTCCCAACGTCATTCAGTCTTCACATCGGAGACAAAACCCAAACCCGAAACATGGCTGTCAAAATCACCAGGGCGCATCGCCTGATGTGCGTGATTGGTATATCATGTTGCTTTTTTATTGCCGAGATATCTGGTGAGCTGACCGCCATGGCACTTTTGACTGTACCTTGCTAATTGCGACTGGAATAGTCGGTTTCTATACGCATTCTCTTGCTCTCGTGGCTGATGCGTTCCATTATGTATGAGCTCCATCAATTTGGGTGTTTTGCCACTATCGACGCTGATGGTTCTACAGTTGAATGACCTTGTGAGCTTCATTGTGGCACTTATAGCACTCAAGGTAAATTGCGCAATCATCATTACTCCAAGGATACGCTGATGGGCTTGGGAAAGGTATCTGAGCGTGAAAATTCACCTCGAGAATTGTCATTCGGATGGCAAAGAGCTCAACTCCTTGGCGCTTTCTTCAATGGCGTCTTCCTTTTTGCTCTTGGAATCAGCATCTTCTTGCAGGCATTGGAGCGCTTCGTATCACTACAAAGTAGGCCAACATATCAAAATTCTGGTCATGTGCTAATTCTCTCTCCCAGAGGTCGAGAGACCAGACTTAGTCCTCATCATTGGATGCGTTGGTCTCGTCCTCAACATTATTTCTGTGCTCATCCTCCACGGTATGATGCCCTCCTAACTGACCGAAATCACGCAAGCTTAATTGAATAGAATCCGAAGAGAAGCCTACAACATCGGAGGTCCCAGCCGTGGAAGGTAATGGATCCACTCAACTTGCTCAAGTCGGTGTAAATACCCTCTCCCATCAACATCACGTATGCTAATTCTTCTCAGCCCACCAATTCCCACAGTGAACATCGCCATAATGCCAGCAGCCCGAAAAGTCCTGGTCGTGATCTTGGAATGCTTGGTGTTCTAGTCCACATCATCGGTGATGCTATCAACAACATCGGAGTCATCATCGCCGCTGTTGTGATCTGGAAAGCACATTATGAAGGGCGATTCTACGCAGATCCAGCAGTCAGCGTGGGAATTGCAATTATGATTTTAGTCTCTTCCATTCCCATCAGTGAGTTTCCCACTAGCCCTCATATTTGGCTTTCAACTAACTTCATTCAGTCAAAAGCAGCGGCTCAATCCTCCTCCAAAGCGTCCCTCTCGGCGTCAATCTCGAAGACGTAAAGTACGATCTCGAGAAAGTCGACGGCGTAACCTCCGTCCACGAGCTTCACGCCTGGCGCCTCAGCCAAGATAAAGCTATCGCCACAGCCCACATCGTGACCTCAGATGACTCGCTCACGAAATTTATCTCTTCGGCCAAACGCATGAACGAATGCCTGCATGCATATGGTATTCACTCCATCACCATACAACCAGAGCTTGCGCCTTTAATCACCGATGATGCGAAGACCGCTGTTGAGGAGGGGACGCCGAGTTTGAGGCAAAGAATAGCTGCTGGTGCGGGGTCGAACAACTGCAGCATGATCTGCGGAAATCTTTGTGAACCACTGCAATGCTGCAATTAAAAAATATGCGCGTGGAATGGGGAGAAGCTGGGATCTGCTCTGATCTCCTTTGCTGGGGATTCTGCAGATAATGGAATATTGACAAATATTTAGACACTTGTGCAGCTATGTGATTTTTTACCGCCGATTACACTCCACTTCAGAAAAAAGGGTAGGTGATTGAAAAATTGGGTGATGATCTCACTTCTCGTGGCACAAGGAAGCTATTCAGAAGGAGGAAGCGTATCAATTGAACTAACTAGAAAGAAGAGAAGGGAGCTACAAGTGAGGATATATATATGACACCTCCCCCTGACTTGGAGCTAGCACTCCCTGTAGCTCTCCACTCCACACGTGATCATCTGCCAGGATCGCATTCCCTGTAACTTCAGTCAGTCTTCCAGATGATAAGTATATAACAGTCACTTCTGCCTGCTGCACACACATTCACACAACGCTTCGCCTCATTTCTGCATGTCACGAAGTTTTATAGTCAAATCGATTCCTAAATCCAGTTCTTACCTCTATATTCTTCACGGGTCTATCGCTGATGTGTGTTCGGTGTTTTGGGGAACTGATTGGGTATGGGAGTCGGAGTTTTGAGGTAAGTGGTGAGGAGAGTGGGGATTTGGCAGTGACTGAGGAGTAAAGTAGATTAACAGTAGGTGAGTGTGGTTTGACAGTGAATTCAATGGCAATGAATAGTCGTTCCTCCTCGGAAACAAAAATGAAAGATTCTTCGGAAGTGAGCACTGAATTCATCTCTCCTCGATCTGGATTCTGGAGGGTTCTGTCTCACGATCATAAATGATCAAAACGAGCGAGGGTTGGGTTTTTTGCTGCCATGCTCTGCTCTGCTTGCTAGTATCTTCAGCGGACCGGTTAACTTTTATATGCTATTTATATAGAGGATTTTCCCTTTTGAAGATTCTAGTAGTGGTCAGATGGTGATTCTTCATGGTAGCTAAGAGACTTGTATTTCATCCTGGAGTTTAAGTCCACTGGACTGGTACTTCCAAGTTCCAACTGGTAATCGGGGAGTAGAGGGGAGAGGAGCTGACATGTCAGTGTCAACTTGTCGCTTCAGAAATGGGATTCCCACCTAACAGATGATTGAAATATCTCCATCATCTCTAGGAAAATCTAACGAACGAGCTAAGCCTTCGGATCTTCCCAGAATTTTTCAAAACTTCAATATTCACTATTTGAATATTTAACACCACCAGCTTCGAATTCCAACATCGAGCTAACGCAATTCCCGAATTGAAAATTTGAAAAAAGAAGCGAAAGCTGGCTGACGGCGAAGAAGGATCCGACTTCAAGAGTCGAGTTCTTTTCAAGATTGCTTTTGGGTGATGTGAAGGAAGGAGTTGATGACTGAGCATGGGAAGGGGTTCTGGAAATACTAAATAGATAAAGTGAATCTCAAAATGGCAGGAAGGGGTTAAGTTGGCAGTAGAACATAATTTGACAACTACTTTGACGACTTTAGAACTCATAAGAAAATACCCTCTTTCTAAGTTCTTACTTCTAACTAAATACACAAAAAACATATCGGCTTTGACGCGAGACCCAGCAAGGGACTTCAAGCTCCTAACCTTACTCCCTCCACAAAGCGTACGGCGATCTTCGGGCTGGTGAGAAGTGATTCCTGCAATAGGAAAAACTCGGACACTTACCACTTAAAAAAAAGACTTATAGGTGAAAAGTTTATATTGAAAACATTTTACCTATCACCCTAATAAGCAATAGCCCCATAACAGCCTGTCCAATATCGGAATCTCGACATGTCCCATTTTCCATTTCCGTCTTCGGACCTGAGCAGCTGTTGTAACCTTCACTGTGTCCTAAGCCCCTGAACATGCCGATTTCACGCTTATTTACGCCAGTCTATTCAAAAATACGTTTTTATACTCTCGCCAATTTACAACTCAGGGAAAAAGCAAATTCCCTGCTGTAAAAGTATTAAATTGTACAACCCAAATACAAAATGCACACAGCTTAGAAAAGAAAGATATACTAGCCACATGGCAGTTCAGCATGCCGGTAAAAAGCTTCTTTGCAAAAATTTTTACCTTTAAAGAAAAAAAAAACTAATTTATCTAACTCGATATGCGTAGCTTGTCTATTCTCCGGAGTCAATCTGGTCCACCACATTGTGCCCACTGTAGTCTGCCCAATCACGGCAAGTTTGAGCCATGATGGATGGAATCTGTCGCTCAGTGATATCTTGAGGGCGCTCCTAGGACTGATTAGCTGATTCCGGCGCATGATATGTTCTTAGAAGAACCAACCATTATGTTGATATACAGCCCATCGCTAACATGCCAAGCAACATGGCAATGGAAAGGCCAGACTCCCGGATTATCAGCAATGAAATCTAGGACAATATAGCTCTCCCCGCTAGCCGGATCATATGGATTTCCCACATCGAGGAGCTGAGTATCCCGTCTCTGCGGATTCTCGGGTCGTGTGACAGTTCCATCCCAGGTACCTGTGCCTTGCGCCACAACCCAGAAGTTATGGCCGTGGAGATGCATTGGGTGAGAGAGAGGGTCGATGGTGTGGACCACTAGACGAATGGATTTGCTTTCATTGAAATTGTAGACGTTCCATTGGGGATCATCTGGATAAGAGGTATTACCCAGGTTTGCAAGAAGAAGCAGAGGATGGCTAAGAAGATTTGTCAATTTGGGGATTCATTACTTTAATTGAAAACTTTAACTGACTCATAGTTTGCCCGAAAAGACTGATTATTCATCATCCATACCATAGCCCCAGTCGCATTTGGCTGGAATGATATCTCGATGTCTTGGGTAAAAGCTGGTGTTTCGGGTGGACTTTGGCGGAACAGAGGCTCGGTGAGAGTGATTGCATCATTGGTACAATTCTTAATTTCATAGGATGTTGCCGTAGACTTGGGCGTCGAGAAAGTGTCCGCATCCTCGTAGTAGATCGCAGCAAGTGCAGTAGGTTGGTTGGTGTGGCTGCAGTTAGTGCTGATCTCAGTCCTCATCCAAAATGCATCGCTGGGATTGCCGATTGCTTTGACCAGGATATCTGAGCGCTGTCCAACTCCAAGAGTAACAACATTGGTGTCATATGGATGAATGGGAGTAAAGTCGTTGGCGATAACGGTCATAGTATGATTGTCAATGGTGAACTTTTGAAGGGCTTCGGCTCCGGTGTTGATCAGTCGCAGGCGGTAAGTCTTTCCTGATGTAAACCTGAACTTAGAAAGACCGGCATTAGGAACGCAAGTGGTGCCATTGAGAGCGAGGGAGCAATCGAAGTTCATCTTCCCATTGATGAGGTTATTATCTGACGGAGTCACAGTCGACTGGCCAGTAATATTTTGGACAATTTGGTAGTACGGCGTGTGGAAGTAGTCGCTCTTTGATAATCAGTACGGCCTTCCCCCCGAAGTTTTCAGCAACTCACAAGAATAACGGGACCAAGATCATAGTCGTAGTCAGCATGTGCTGGCCCATAAATAATCATTGGTCCGAACAACCCATCTGCATATTGAGCACTGTAATGCGAATGATACCAGCTTGTTCCGTAAACGTCTGCCTTGAAGGAATAAGTGAAAGTTCCATTTGGTGCTATGGGACACTGGGAGACTATTTAAATAATTAACTAATGTGTGTATATGCATTTTGAAGTTCAACTGACCGGAAGGTACGCCATCGAACCAAGGTGTTTCTTTTTGAAGCAAACCGTGCCAGTGGAGAGAAGTGCCTTCTTCTTGCTCCAATAAATTATTCCGCAGAGTTACCTTCGGGAGAAGTTAGCATGTGATTATAATCTACAAGGAGCTTTGCATTACTTGGATAGTGTCTCCCCAGTTTGCTTCAATCATCGGCCCGGGGAACTGTCCGTTAATGAGCATCATACTCCTGTTGACCCCGTCAGGTGAGAGGTAACCGCGAGATATTTCCCAATCATAAGATCGAATGACGCCTGTGTTGGGAGTGTCTTCGCCTGAACTGGATCCTTCAGCAGTTGCTCGACCCCAGGGATAACCGTATGGTAATGGCTAGAACTGGTGAGCCCATTTTCTTTTCAAAAGGGAAAGAAATATACATTGTTTGTCAGGAATTGTGGGAGCAGAGGAGCATCTAGAGTGCCTAGCAGAGATGGTCCTGTTTAAAGAAGATTTATGTTAGACTTCTGCAGTTCCTTGAAATCGTCGTCTATCAGAGTTACTTACCATTCGTCAAGCTCTGCGAAAGGTTGGCAACGAGGCTAGTTGAACGTAAGATAGAAGAAATGAAAGCCATTGTGCTGAGTAGTCCTAAGAAGCCTGAGGAAGCAAAGAAATTCGTATGAGAATGTCGAGGAAAAAGTAGTGAAAAACATTTGAGATTCTCCTGGGTCTTATATACTATCAGTTGCAAGATCTTACTTTTCATATCTTGCACGGTGATCCCGTCGGATTTCCTTGAAGCGACAACCAAGAAGTAAAATTTTGTCGTATTCGTGGAAATTTCCGTAAAGGGCAGAAATTAGTACGCGGCTGAAGATTAAAGCCGGATGTTAAAATGACAACATTGATTCAGGTGCAAATCTCTCCGCTTTGAGAATTAGCTTTTCATATTTTCTTCTTTTCTTACGCCAGTTGTATAAGATTAAATGTAACCTTCATGCAGGACGGGAAATATCCAGACACCAAGGAAAGAGCCCAATTGTTTGGGAACATCTTATTTTTCAAGAACGAAATTTGGGCTCACTTATGCCGCTTGTATAGATCAAAAATAAGATGAGAAACCCCAAATATGAGATAAGCAAAACTCACAATAGAATGGTCGAGGAGGTGAGAGAAGGAAAGGGGAGAGCTCCAAGTCACATGATATCAGCACTAGTTCGCGAAACCTTCCGGATAAGGGCTAGGCGAGGAGATAGGTTGGGGCAAGGTTGCATTTTCACGGCCGTAACTTCACCGCATGTTCAGCCCTATTATGCTGTGCTGATGTGCGCAGTACTGAGTAACCAATCCAAATTTTCTTCTCACCCTTGCAGTATCTTCAATACACTATATCTGAGTCCTAGTTGGCTGGTTTAACACAATGTCATCGACTCATCTTGCATAACCTGTCAAAAGCCGGAGAATCGAGCGGTGAAATGAGCGATTCTGAGTTCGTTGTTTCAGGACTATTTCGGCGTCGGCTGGCCTTTCCAAACTTCATACGGGCGTACGATAAATAAGTTCGGAAACTTTGAAATCCAAGAAGAGACCACATTTAGAAGTTTCCGCGATTGGACTTTGTAGTTCATTTAGCACCATCTGTGACCGGGTTGAAAGTTTCATCACACAGGAATAGTTCAACACACCTTTCAAGCTATTATTGCAATCTTTCTCAAAATGCCCAATCGTAGCAAAGGTTGCCGAGTTTGCATTCGGAGAAGAATCAAGGTATGCATTCTGCAGACTTTGACTGGTCATGATCTTTATCGCCTGCATGGAGAGACATCAACTCTAACCTTGGAGTATAGTGTGACGAGAAAATTCCGGAATGTTTCCAATGTCTAAGTTCTGGTTGGAAGTGTCCGGGGCCACGCCTGGACGCACACTTCATCGATATGTCGGCCAAGATTCGTGACAAATTTCCGGGTTCCCACACGCCAAAATTCAAGCCACAGCAAAAGCAGATTCAGAAACACGATTCTCTGAATAATGCAACTGATGAGTCGAAACGGCTCTCGGCGGTTCCGGATACGTCTTCTCAAGTCTACTGTGAACTTTCAAGACTGCCAACTACGTACCAACCCAAAAAGGGAAATGTCTTTCAACACCTCTACATTGCCCATTTTATCTCCTCCAATGAGATTGATATTCAACCATGGATTACTTACCTGCCAACGCTTCTCTCGAGTTCACCCTGCCAGGAATCTCCCGAGGTCTTTGCCATCAGGGCGGCGACAATGGCTTTGTACGGAAGACAAATGAAAGACAGAGCTATGGAGACCGAAGCGGTCAAATCATATTCAAATGGCCTCGAGAGCCATCGAAAGAATCTTTCCAGGGCCACACAATACTCTGAAAGATTTATGAGCCGAGCAGTTTGTGCGGCAATGATGTTTGCATTTTTCGAATCAGTGCTGTGCACATCGCCATTAGGCTGGCTGCAGCATTTCAGGGCAGCAGAGCAGATGTTAGCAATTGTCGGGCCGAGGAAATGCCAGAACGGCCTAATGCACATGATGTTTCATTCTATGAGAATAGCTTCGGTAATTATAGATTCATACTACCTGTATGCTTATAAGCTAATGGAAGCAGCTCACCACTTCTATGGTCCTTGACAAACCTTCCATCTTTGCATCCGAGATTTGGTGCACAGTACCTTTTGAGCTTCAGCCTAAGAGTTCTTTGAGCAGACTTCTCGACATACTTCTTCAATTACCATCCTGTCTACCGATCCGTAACAAAATGCGAAAATTACGAGAGCAAGATCCCATTGCTTCAGAACTTCTCAGACAAAAGCTCGAGGCAGCAGCTCAGCAAATTCAATCCCGCCTTAACCAGTTCAAGAAGGATGAATGGCCTCATATTGACTCAGACAATGGTCAACGACTCAAGAGGATCTCAGTGATGATCCAGGATGATGTTATCGATCGGAGCCCCTTACATAGGACAGCTCCTTCCCAGAACCCCTTTTCCGCCTATCTCAGGACGATGTATGACGCAGGCAACATCATTGTACTGAGCCAACTTGCAGCGGCTTCCCTAACACCACAAGAACACCAACTGAAAATGCTTAGCTACGGAGATTCAATCATATCCTCAGCCGCATATCATGATAGCCAAGACACGCTCACCAGTATCTCATTCTCAATGATTTTTCCTATTAAAATTGTCTGTTTATTGTCCCCTTCGCATTTACAAAGGGCAATGGCCCAAAATTTGTTGCTGAAATTGGGAACCAAGAGAGGTTTGGTCGAGCTTTGTGTAGCTGCGGCGCCGACGTACATGGACCGCAGTCATGGATAAAAAGAGCATCCAGTTTATGATAATATTTAACGTGTAGATTCGGACTGGGAATATGATCAGTAGAGAGCGAAAAATACTTGGCACTACGTAGAAGATGTACTGTAGTAAGTAGACTGTAAATAGTAATTACACAATCTTTTATTGAATGAGACTACAAAAGAGAGATCCTTGGCTTTGGCCCTCTCCAATCACTTAATTCATTTTATTAATTAAATTGTCTACTGGAAATAGAGCCGTACTAAGTACTATTCTAATACTAGCTTCAGCCGGTCAATTCCTTGAAATAATTTCAAATTCCATGGCAGCTGATCGTCGAAAGAAGTTAGATATTTGGCAATTTCCTTTTCAGTTCTTCTCCCACAGAAATATAAGAAAGGCCATTTAGGCAACATAATGGGTATTGCGTAATCTCTCATATTAAATTCTGGCCTCATAAACTTAATCATCCTCTCCTTCGTGTATAAACCCCCACCTCCCCCCTCCCCCCCTTGCCTCCATCCTCCCTCCGCGCACTCCCCTTTCCTGAGCCGAAGCTGGGCCGGCCTGAGCAAAGGCGGCGCAGGTCACATGAGCCTGAGTGTCAAGATTTCCGTGGTATAACAACCTATTCACTATCAGAATCTCGACATAGACATTTTCCATTTCTGTCTTTGAACTCGAGAGATTCGTGTGAAGGAATAATCGTCGTCTGCGGTCGCCGTATTCATCATTGGGTGGCAGCTCGTGCTCGCTCCTACAACACATAATTAGAGCATAAAACTTCCATGGTCTTTATACCATTATACACACGAATCATCCCAAAACTTCTATATCGGGAGACCATGGGAGGTAGGGGAATATGACTTCCGCTTATGCTCGTGGAGCTCGTATTTGAATCGCAGGCTCTCCACTTCAGACTTTTGCATGCGAACTTACCGAGAAGTCATGTTTTCTACGTATAGTCGGTGAGATTTTGCGCCGCTAATAATCTTTACCCCCTTTCCGTATAAAAGAATTTCGAAAAGGGGAGTTTGTTTGGTCTCGTCGGTATGTTAAATTACTTACGATTTTCGGTACTGATGTAATACTCGCTAATGAATCGCTTACTGATGCTACCTAGGTGTGGCTGAGAGTGCTGGTTGAGATAGCAGTAGATTGGCAATACGTAGATGAATGAAGGATTGTTCTGCAAGTTAATTAATTGTTTACAGATAAGTTGTTGTGATTGGGAAATTGAATAATCGGTATGCAGGGGAGGGGGTCGAAATATATGGAAAGGGGGGGGGGGGGTTCGATACGCGGTTTCCCGTTGTGATTGGAAAATCTACAGTTCAGGATTCAAGAACCTTTACTGATACTAGGCGCGACATTATGATTGAAAATTGACAAATTGTACTACGTCTTTCAGACTCTTTCTAGTGTGGCTGTACGGCGACGCGACTATTCAATCTATTCTCAAACCTCATGAGAAAAAGTATAAAGGACTTCAACCTTTCCACTTATTTCCTTCTACATTCTTTCCTAAGTCTTAACAAAAACACACAAATCAACCGATCAACGTATCAACCAATCAACCAACCACCTCACCTTTCTTCAAGATACAAAGGTACCAGGCAATTAGACCTTAGTCAACATGCAAATAAGTCCCCTCCCCCTCTCCTACGTCCCCTTACCTCACCTCTACATCAAAATCCAACCACATACTAACCACGACAAAAGTTCTCCAAACCCACCATCCTCTTCTTAGCAAACGTCGCTGCCATCGGCGTCTCTCTTCCCGTCAACATCAGCCCAAGAGATGACTGCATTCCTCCCTTCGGCTGGAACAAGAAGCGCGCTGCTGGCCCCCAAGATATCACCTGCTCAACCACCACTACCCTGCCCCCGGGCCCTCCTCTAGGCTGGAACAAGGAGCGTGACGCAGCTCCGGATGCTGTTGCAGATATTGTGACGGTTTAGACGGAGGTTGAAGCGGAATATGTAGATACTCGTGCGGAAACGACAAGTTGGGAATACTAAACCAATCGACTAGCTATACTAGACGTCGGGGTCTTTTCGGTGTGAGCTTCATCTGCTCCGGATACACGTGTTCTCTTTTCATTAGGAGGGGAAGCCTAGTGAGGAGAAGAGGACAACTCTTTGCGGCCATGGGTGTTTGAAGGCCTTTGTATTAGCTTATGCCTGGCTTACCAATCAATTGAGTCTCTCAACACCATGAAGTGCACTATTCACTATTATTTGGGGGAGGCCACCAACTATTTGATTTAGCTTCTTTCGATCCTGAGACCTGAGTTCTGTCTATCTATAAAAGTATTCGAAAATTCCTTTCACTGTGTGACTCCCCTTTCTCCTTAACCAGGATTAACAGCAGTTCTCTAAATAACTTACAGTGTCATAGGTCCAGCATGGGCGATTACGGCTGCCTACATCTGGAATTCACTAGAGCTTATCATTTTTACGATTTGCAATGTCCCCGAGAGCGTGAAATGGTTTGCCTTCTCTACTATCTACGCTTCCTACAGCATGTCGAGCGTTCTACATAGATAGGTGAATTCTCAGCTTCAAGGTTCGCTTGGGGAGAGGATTCACGTTGCTACTTATGAGCGCAATATCACAGCCCACTACGGCATGAGCCCCTCTACTAGCTTTCCTGGCAGTTGAGTCACCCCGCTTCCCTAAAGGATTTCCATTCGTGCTCGCCTGCTCCGTAGGCTTAATTGTAATGACATGGTTACTGAAGACCTCCATCAGCTGCTTGGAGTAAGTAATGCGTTACTCCACTTACTGATCCCGATAATTGACAAGAACTAGAAAGCAGAAGAAAGACCCAGCGACCCCGTCATCGGAAACTGATAAACCTTCATTAGGTCCTTATGAGAACTACTTGTCAAAGAAGTCAGGGGATTCTACAGGTCTTCGCGCCACGGTAGTTGAGGTACATGTGTAATGATCGGGGCCCCATACTAATGGTATGTTTGCTTGACAAGCTGCAGCAAGATTAATCCTTCTGCTACATCCATCCTGTCCAATTCCCATCACTAACGATAACCGGCACGCGAGTAAAGGCAACCGCAAATGAATTTAGTAACCGAAGTAAGGATATTTTCCAATCCCTTACAAGCCTGAATAAATATCTAAGTAGAGTATCGCAATATGTTACGCGCATGTGCTATATTGGAAATGCTACAGGGCAGCGTCCAGTTAAGCTCATCCAAAGTGGCTTTGCTAAATCAACCTCTTCAATCCAGGCAGCCACTCTAGTACCTAAAATTCTTTGTGTGTATTTCACCGAGTGTGTATCCAATCGCAACGAAACCGTTCAATTATCCATTTCAACATTTCCCTTTATCCAGATTAAGCAAATCATAAATATGCTTCCCTGGCTGTTCGTCTAGCAATGCAATCCACATAAACGACTTCAATATGTCTTGCATCTCTTTCCATGTTTTCACTTGACATCTGTCGGCATCTTCTCGTAAATATTCCCTCAGCCATGCTTCATCTGATATGTTAAAGACTGAATTTGCTCCAGTCATCAACAGCCAAAGCATCAGCTGAGAGGAAACACCATCGACAAGCTTGAGGTGCAGAATGCAGTTTCGGTAAGCTGTAGGAAAGTGATGATAAGGGAGTTTGATGTCTTGCCACTGCAAGAAGACATGGTGAGAAAAAGCTAATAGGCCATGCTGTACAGTTTCATCAATTGAGCCAGCGGCGAAGCTCATGTGGAGGAGACGATAGATCACCGCAGTCATCGTTTCATGGATAATTTCTTGGCGGATCAACCGTTGAGTTTGCGTCCCGAGATTGACCAGCAAGCAGAATCTCCTCATGACCCGCCAAGCTGTCGCCAAATCGTTGTCCATGTTTCGAATCAACTCAATGTTGTCTTGGGAACACATCTTGTCGTCAGAAGCTGGCAGCAGCTTCTCGGGATATTCAATCACTGGCTCTGAAGGCTGACAGAAAAACACATGGTTTGAGCCATTGAGTAGCGCGATCCCCAGGTCGCATCTATAAAGGATCAGTATTTCTTAACAATGGCCGCAGGTCCTTGCCATCATTTACCTCAACATCTCCACAAGGAGATATTTGCCTTTGAAGACATCTAGACCTCCTCTCAAGTCCACCATTCTGCGAATGCCTTCCATATGCTGCTTAGAGGCCAGATAATCTCCATTAAAGTGTGCGGCGCTGGCCAGTTTCAAGACCACACCGATCGTAGCATCCGAAACCTTTGATTCGTCATCTTCCCCCAAGAGCCTCTCGCGGAGGAGCCTCAGTCCTTTCTGGAAATGCAGCATTGCCGCCTGGTTGATGCTGTTCTCCTGACGGCGTAGGATCCTGTCGATGAAACCTTCCACTGCGAATGCCGTTATATGGAGGGTAGCGGCGTCTAGAACGATTGGATAAAGCCATTCCTTGTTGTCTGCTTGGAAGCCAATCGCTATTTTTAGAGGGAAGATAACCCTCATTGCTATCGTTGAGACTGGGTTCATATCGAGTCAGCCACCGCAAGTTAAAAAGCCCGAGCTACGAACATTTTATAATATTTAGAAGCATCGACGGCTCTATCTCATCAGCAAACTCGACGAAGGAGAGATCCGAACCGACGCGGCCGGGTAGTAGTGGCGTATACATCTCGATCACTTCTTCCAACTTGACTCGCGGTGCCTGAGTGCGGCCGGCCATTGTCCCCCAGCCGGTCGTTCGTTGGCCCTCGTCAGGGCGACCCCTTTTCTGCTTTTTCCCTCGCATCACATGGCTTCTGATTAGCTTTCTAGTGGCTGGATCGGCTTTCTCGATGTTCGACGATATAATAAAAGGCATCCTGGCTGGTGAGCCAGAAGACCCTCTGGATTCATCCGGTTCTGCCATCTTGGCAATCTTGGCTTTTCCAATTGTTTACCTGACTTGGTAAAGGTTTCGAGATGAAGCGCTTAACACCGAGGAGTCCGCGAGACGGTGCTTACGTCTGCCAGGATATGGGTCATTCCGCAATGCCAAGACATTCTTTGTATGCCGTTTCGGGTATAGCGGCTGAGCATTGGCAAGGGCTCTGGGAACGTTAGACTACTTTACAGCTGCTCCATGAGCATTCACCAAAGCTTTTCTATAAAGGCACTGAGAATCCATTTCGCATCATGACATCTGCGCGTCCTGATCCCCTATCAACTAAACTACAACATCACTTATCCAATGGCTTCTCCACGGAAGTCTGTCTTAATCACCGGCTGCTCTGATGGCGGCATTGGGGCAGCTTTGGCTGAAGTTTTCCATGAGAAGGGATACCATGTCTTCGCAACTGTACGGAACCCATCCAAGATCTCAGAGACTCTCTCCAGTGCGGCAAACGTCACTACTCTGACACTCGACGTGTTGTCCTCGGAGTCAATTGCCGCTGCTGTCGAGAGCGTTAAGAGAGAAACCGGCAGTAGACTCGATGTCCTTGTCAACAACAGCGGAGGAGGTTCCTTTGTACCAGCTCTGGACGCACCAATTGAGGAGGGCAAGAAACTGTTTGACCTCAACTTCTGGGCACCATTGGCCATGCTCCAGGCCTTTGCTCCTCTTTTAATCAAGGCCAAGGGGTGCATCGTGAATAATTCGTCTGCCAACGCATATGTTCCTATGCCGTTTATGAGTAAGTGTCCAATACTTTTACAGCTATTCGCTAACAAGCCAGGTATCTACAACGGCTCGAAAGCCGCCCTTGCCATGGCCAGCGAGACATGGCGTCACGAGCTCCAACCCCTTGGAGTCCGGACCATCACTCTCGTTACCTGCGCTGTCAAGACCAACTTCTTCGATGACTATCATGGGGCCGAATTACCTGAGACTTCGAATTACTCTGAAATCCGGGACTTCATCCATAACCTCGCCGATGGCCGGCTTCAAGCTAATGCTATCAGCCCGAGGCAGTACGCCATCAAAGTAGTCCGAGAGGTCGAGAAGGGCACAATTGGAACAGTTTGGGCCGGTTCAAAGGCTTTTTTTTGCTCAGTTGGCATGGCGGTTGTCACCACAGTCAGTCTTTGTGAGTTCCGGATTATCTCGAGTCTTAGATAGGTATCTAATTAAGATTGCAGGACATGATAGTGGAGAGTGTTATTCCTATTTCCAGCGAGATGGCCAAAGCCGCGCAAAAGAAAAAAGTCTGAGAGAGAACGGGCTTATATTGATAAGACTATATAGTGCTTTCGTGAGATAGAGTAGTAGGCTTCAGTTATTAATTGTTTATAAATACACATTCCCACTCCTTTCTCTACAGCTTACAGAAATAAGACTCTTCGGTCCAACAACAATTTATTTCCTGTGACATACTTACATCAGTTGCTAGAAATATGTACAGCCACGGGTAGAAGCACGGCGAAGGCATAGGGAATCTTTTCCGATTGCTATTTAAACTAAGCTAGAGATCTTGGTGATAAAAAGGTTCTAAAACTTGACAAGAGTCTGTCTGACAGTACTTCGGAAATAACAACATGCGTACTAATTAGCAGTCAAAGCTCGCCCGACAGTAAAGTTTCAGAATGGCAGCATTATTCGGAAATTTTCAGGATAGTGTGAGAGAATTGAAAAGCGTGGAACTCAGATTTCTAAGCTGCAAATTCTGTACTGTTCATTTAATGCGCCTACTGATCTCGTATAAGAAGTAACAGGACCTATGCATTGCAGAACATGCTTCAAAACTTCCATTTCGGTTCATAGTGTGTTTGCGACCCCCTGTGTGGAGAAGGGTGGCTTTCTTGAAAATGTGTAGTAGCAGCATCTAAGGTCCTTATGCGAAATTCTACATAGAAATTTAGGGAGGAAAGGAGGGGGGGCAGGGGCTCGTTTTAAGTTAAGCGACATTCGCCCCTTTTCGCCTGACTCTGGATTTGGACCGCATTAAAGAGAGCTCCTCTACCTTTCCCAATTGTGCCATCCATCCGAATAGATAGAAGAAGCGAATGGGAATTGTAATGTTCCTAATAATATCTTAAAGCGGCTCGACTGCTAATATATATAGAGAAGAGATATACGCCGTGCTATCCTATACCGTCACTATATCCCAATAATTAATCTCTATGTATATTAATATAAAAGATTTATGTATTTATACGTCTCGAAAGTTCTCTATCGACATACCTTCTCAGTTACAACTCTCATCCACTCGATTCGCAGTCCGTCCAAAATACCTATACAAACAGAAGAGGAAGCCTCTTCGCTGCGAAATACCCCCAATATAACCAACTTGCATCTGAGCTCGGAACTCCAGACCAGTCTCCTCCGTTCTGGACATGTATAGCGGCGGGAATCCAGTCGCTCCAGAGCGCTGTCAGCACTCCTATAATGGTGATCAGAGCGAAGCAAGACACAAAGAAGCTGTCTAGCACTTTCATTCCCGATTGCGAACATAATAGAGCGAGAAATAATAGCAAAGGAACAGCAGGTTATTAAACCTGAATCCTAACTTGTACGAAACTTGTTTCTGTTTGGAAAGGTGAGCAGGGCTGCTTTACCTACAATACTGGGTGAGTAGGGGTGAGGCGAAGGTAGCCAGCGGTGAGCAGTAGTGAGCATAGCAGACAGCGGCAGAGTCAGCCTAAGCATGCCGACAGGGGTTCGTTTTGTCTCCCTTGAGGCCCGGCTATACATTCCTCGTCAAAGCACAGATCCCATTTTGGTTCCGTTGTAGCCGAAACCAATTTTGGATTCAAATTCACTTCTAGATAGGTAATAAGTAGCTCAGCCTCATTATTTTATAAAGTCTCCTTAATGTAGACCTTTTATCGAGTTTGGCGCAAAAAGCGCTTAGCTCAAGTGTTCAACGTATCATCTTTTGATCACGGGTTAATTTATTACTAAGTTCTGAAAAGTGCGGACCAACTGGCGCCAAAAATAGTGTCTGCACTTTTCTGCCTGGCAGCTGTTTTTGCAACCCACCCTCGAGCACACGAAATTGCCATCTTGTATAGCTTATAGTTGCAAGTAAGTCAATGTCATCTTGTAACTTTAATAACAGTAAGAACTTGAATTGCTACTATCGCTTGCATCAATTTTAATCGTAAGGGGAATGCAGACCATCCATATTACAAATGCATTCTATGCAACAAGTTCCATTGTTTCGGTGATATACGTGGCAACGATTCAAGAAACCCACCATGTCATTGCCAATTATCCAGCAAGATGCAGGTCTCGGGAATAGGCAAGCGGGTAGCACGAGGATTACACTAAGTATCTTGCAACTCTTACATAGTCCTACCCTATTTCTGTTTATAGCTTTCCAGTACCTACAGTGATGCGCAACTGCTGTTAGCCGAATCCACTTCAAAAAGCGCGTTTTTACGCGTTTCCTCCCACCCTCCCATATAATATTCTAAAAATGCCACCTCAACGCACTCTATTAGGTTTGAGCTCTGGCAATCGTTAAGACTATCAACATCTTAGTCTATATTAACGCGGAGGAATTGCTTATGCCTCTTTTTTTGGCCACACTCCTACCTAGATCGCGTGTGGCATGAAACTGCCCCGCACCACCGTCCGATACACCCTTGAGCAGGACCTATTGCGCAACGAAGGCACCTCCTTTCCTAAAAAGCCTAGGAGCAAGTTATATACCGAGGCAGATGAACGTTTACTCGTGCGCCACGTCCGAAATAACCTAAAGGATATCTACGTATAACTTATCCTAACCTACGGGCTCTCCTGTAAGAGGCGTACCGTCACTTCTATCCTNGAGCGCTACTATATCACGAAATAGCGCGCTACGCGCCGACCGTTTCTTATAGAGATAAATACGACAAAAGTACTTGCTTGGTGCCTCGTACGAAAGGGCTAGACTATAGAGGAGTAGGGTCTTTATATTTAGAGTGATAAGTGTTCTTATGAACGGGGGCGGGGTAAAGCAACTGAGTAGTGCTTCCGTACGCTGGCGTAGAAGTGGTAGAAGGAGATGATCTAAACCTACACCTATAAGAAGAACATAAAAGTGATAGTCTAGGCTGCTTTTTAGGATATAGGAAGGACCTAACTCTATATTATAGACCGGGACTTTAAGTCGAAGAAGCATAGGTATTCTACTAACTCCTACCTCGAAGTCTTGACCAGCTAGCTCTTATTTTAGCACTAACGACTTAGCCCTAGCTATATATTTATATAGGATAACGTATCTATCTATACTACCTAAAAAGTCTGAGAATAGTTTAAGGAACATAGTATAGATATTACGGATTAGCCTCTCTTCTCCCCTAACCTAAACCTGATCAAGAATGCCTAGTAGGAGCTAAAAAAGCGTGTCTTTACGATGTTTCCTAAGGTAATAGCGTCTACTAGTAAATCAGAGCATGATAGGTAGCGTCCAGAGTCCTGTTTACAAGCTGCCTAGGATACAATTCTAAAGGACTTCTTCGATACGCTTATTAAATGTATACCTAGGAGGGTTACGGCCTATATCGAGGTAGACAGGTGATATACAAAATACTAAGCCCGGGGATTACTTAATCGGGTTATTTTTAGTATACAGATTAAATAGAGATCAAATATAATTAATTTAGCCTATTTAGCTTGTTCTAATAATAAGAATTGCGTTAGTTATTATTAAGTGAAATTCGTGGTGCGATACTTAGTTTTAGTGACGAAAAAAATCGGCTAACAGCAGTTGCGTAGTACTATAATAGATAGATAGATCCCGGTACTCGTTCACTCCAGACAGCAGTCTCTCAAGCAGACCTGACCTTTCCTTATCATATAAGTTTTATTTGCTCAAAGCAAATATCCCCTGGGTTTCTGAGCACCTGCCCGTCCATAATGCTGTGCACATACGCAGGGCCAAGAAGACGATAACGTGAATCAGACACAGGACGGAATATAAAGGGAACATTGGCCCTGAGTACGATTCCAATGCGGTCATCTTTCTGCAAAGTCAATGGGCCGATACCCATAAGCCGCCTCTTCTCCACAGCAAAGAACTGTCTTCCGCGTAGGCACGGTAAAAAGGACTGCATGACTGGAGTGACGTGAACATCCCAAGGAGGCCCAACAGGCTCTTTATCACCGGTGTCGAGAATATGATACAGCATGTCTCCGCATTTGTCTGCGGCAGGCCTTTCAGAGTTGCCCTGGATATCAGCACACAAGGTTCTCCAGAAGCCTTTCCTGAAGGTTGGATGGATCATGGCACTCAGTCGACGCAGCATGGCTTGCTCTTCACTCTGTTCGCGCACCGAAACCGGCCCATTGCGACTCTGGGTGTACGTCGTGATTACTAGTTCTGTTGCAAACGTCTCTGTGTCGCGAATGGCTCTCCAGTTAGTTCCATCATACACTTGCTCACAGGCGTTCAAGATGCGGTCGATCATGAGTGCGCGGACGTTGAGAACATCGCCGTCCATCTCGAAAACAGGGCTGGCTCTTGATGACGTGTTGTAAGCACTGAACAGGAATCTTTTGTGTTGCGATGGTGTTGTCCAGTCCGGTATCCACGATGGGAGGGATTTGTTTAGTAAGCCTGGCCGCTTCTACTCAGGCGTTAATCACCCTTGGATCGCCCTCGGCTCAGGCAGCTCAGGTGAGCTGGCTGAGCAACCTGCGCAGTCCCTGAGCACTACTTACCATTAACCAACGTTTTCAATAACTCATCAATTTGACTAATAATACTTGTTTTAAGGTCAGGGGTTATTTTTTTCGTCAGAGTTTGACGACGACTAAGAGGGTTCGGGAAAAGGCTCCTAAGAACCCCAAATTATATCCTCATCCAAACAGAGCATATTATAGTAAGTTTATTTAGATTTTCAGTACAGTATAAAGCTTTCTATTAAAAAAATCCTTCTGTTGTCAACGAATAACAGTCGTTGTAAGTTGTCAAATTGATCTATTTAGTGAACACTGCATAGCTCTTCGACCCCCAGTACGTTAAAGGTAAATGTCTCGATAGGAGAAACAAGTTGACCATTAATGAGTTAATTAGAACGGCCTGACTATAGAGTATTATCAACATCTATTCCAACCAGGCGCCAGGCATTCTCTCCCAAGGACTCTCAATCATGCGCCAGAAATCTCCTGCGAAGATGTCTGTAGGCTGAGATCCCCAGATGGACCAATCATCCGGAGATGGACCGTACGCAAACCCAATCAGGTCCCAGCTTCCTATGGCTGAACTCCAGGCCACTCTAGGATTTTGTCTGAAACTTGCAGGCCAAAATGTATACTGGAAAGTTTTGTCGACAAGGTCTTCATCATGTAGCCGCTTCTCTTCCCGACCGTAGACGCAAAGGTCGATGCCCGATTTCTTAAGTATTGTAAGATAAAAAGTTATCAACCCTTCGATACGTCTAGGGCTTGTTCCGACATGCATAGGGCTTAATTGCAGAAATCCGTGAATAATTTCTAGAAAAGGAGTTCGCCGACTAGGTGTTCGACTGTGATCTACTCGGATGCTATGAACATTGCAACCAGCAAGGACACAATCTAAGAATAAATAGGCCCAGCCTACTAATGTTAGTTTTCAGTGTATTATGGAAATGGGTATTACTTCCCTTGGAAATCGTGTGGTGGTTTTGCTAACTGATTTCTCTTACAAAACCCGCTGCGAGCAAGTGATGCAGACCGGCCAAAAGCTTCGGCTGCAGCATGTAATAAAGACTTTCCCGTAGCATCCTGATATTTGTATGCATCTGCCTCGAGCTCACCATCAGATAAAGCTATCTGGAACAACCTAGCCGTTGCTAATAGACGGTCTACCAAGGAAAAAGCAATCATGGCTCGCTCATAGAAGGGAGTACTGTAATACAACGGGATAGACTGCTGCCTTAGCAGTAGAAATGCCTCCTCTGAGCCACCAAACCCAGATAAAGACCGTAAGTTAGGCTCGGTTTCGTACATAAGCAGCCTTATTATATTGAGCATTCCATCCAAATGGGTCTGGGAAGGGTAAGATAGAGAAAATATTTTTCTAGCACTCCCATGAAGAGTTACATTTGGTATCTTGGTCTGTTCTTCGTCGGGTACAAAGAGTAAAAACCCTTGTTTTGTGAGAAGATCTACTGGTGTACTATTAAATGTAAGGCTAAGCAATTCCAAATAGATTTAAGACTTACTTACTTGCCTTGATAGTCCGTTATATGTCTTTTGGCCCCGTTATCTACCAAAAATTTGCATATTGCGAATCGACCACGACGTGCTGCGTGCTAATGATAGTTAGTCGCCTCAAAATAATACTTTTAAAGTATAAGCAGTGAAACTTACATGAAGCACTGTATGGCCATACTCATCTGTATCTAACGGAGAAGCAAGCCGATTCTGAAAAAGCTCTTGAAGCTGGACAATAGTTCCAGTTTGAGCATATTTGAAGATCATAGATGTAGTCGAGACAAAATTGTAAGTCGAAACGCTGAAATCCCATCCAGAGAGAGCCTTTCTGCCTTCAATTTCCCATGCACGGTTTATAAGCCATGCTGGGCTGCGGAAGTACGCTCTGATTTCGTCCCTGTCTTCCTCTCTTGGAGTCTGAGAAGACTTAGCACACCCCCACATTGACATAGTTGCTCTTCTCCTTTCGTAAGAAAAGAAGCCAAACAAATAGCTTCTTATTGTTGGAGACAGCTTGGCTAAGCTATATGGCCGCGCTGTTCCAGAGGCTCCATGAATGGGAATGTCTCTCTTAATAGAGCTAGGAACAAATTGTTGATATTTAGAGGTATCTTTAGATATTATTGATTGTGAAGAAAGCGCGGTTTGCGATAATCTTCCAATAATAATGTCGGGCTGGAGTTGTAAGAGGGAACTAAGTAGCATAATTAACAATGATCTTAAGAGTAAAGAAGTAGAAGAATAAACAAAGGGAGTAACAGGAAGTTTTGG
>JAAMPI010000701.1:0-27901 GCA_013054445.1 Cudoniella acicularis | reverse complement strand
TTTTAGAGTATTCTAATTATCACCTTACTCACGTAGTGGAGAGGATAATAGGATGTTATACTCTGTTTTAAATATTATATAAGAATAATTGATAGTTATATTATTATTAAATTTTAAAGAAAGTAGGTTAAAAATAAGGAGGCGTATCCAATCTCGCTTAGGTGTGCGGCGAGCTGTAGCCCCTACTCTTACATTTTCTAAACGGCATCTATATAACCTACATTTAATAAAATTTAGCTCTAATTTTTTAATAAATGGTCTCTTACCCCTAAATTTAATAAATTTTTGCTTTAATTACTATATCATATTGAGGTTTTGAAGTGTGGCAGCTGTAGGCAGGCTTAGTGGTGAGGTAAAAGTTATTCGGGATAGTATATGTTCACGAGCCACGTCTCACTAATACAAAGAAACTTCCTATAACTCGGACTTGGCGTTAAAGCAAGACGCTGAGTATAAATTAACAAACTCCTGGCAACATACTAAATCGTTTATGTTTATAGGTATCCTTAAACTCCCGCCGGTATCGAGCTTCCTTTTTCTTTGCCCAAAGATTCATTTGGAAGACACTAGCAATGATGAAAACAGCCATCGCCCAATTCCTACTTATAATTAAAACCCCTACCCACGCCAACGCCTCGAACGTGTAGTTTGGAGATGTGACCCAGTCAAATCCAAAACCATGTGGTATTCCTCTTTTATTTGCGGCCGATGGCCTCAAATTCCGCAAGATAAGATGTGTTTTGAGACTTCCTAACTCTCCAATGACCCAGAGTGATAAACCGGTATATACCGAAAATAAATGTAGCGACCCAGTTTCCAGAGTAGAGGGCGAGTAGATGAAGAATGCCACAATACTTAATAGAACCCAGTAATGGAGACTGTTCTTGAAAAGGCTTCGCACTGGCATAGTAGCCAAGGAAAAACGATGGACGCAGATGGATTCATACTCTCTTTTCAGGAAATGCATTTCCACCAGTAAGAGGATGAGTGATTGCGTAAATGATGGCTGGCGAGCCTGGCGGAGGCGTAGAAAATAGATAAGTGGCTGGATGAAAAGAGGACCAAGATACTCTATAATGTATGCCGTTCGCCATGAAACTTGTGGGCCTGTTGCGGGGTCCGTTAGCTCTCTGTGTCAAGCCATGATGCGAGAGGTTTACCTAGATCCTTTACAAAGAGCTGGCTTTCATTCACTAATTCTGCTTGCTCGATACTGACCCGGCTCGAGTTTTCTAGTAAGAACTTTCCATCTTGATCCTTTGTGATTCGAAGCCGGCGGACTGAATACCCTGATTTTGTGGCTAGTTGCTCATACAAAAATGATGTTGTGTCTGAAGATGTGACAAATATTTGACTGGGTAACGATTGAATTGTTTTTCCTTATACGAGTCAGCTATTCAAAACTTCTCCAGGTGAAATCAGTGCCATACCTCTAGCCTCGATGTTGAATTTTAACGGAGGTGCCATTCTGCTCAAGGTAATGGTGATACCGCTGTTTGTGAGCAGGAGCTGATTGCATTAGAAAGCAAAACAAATTTTGGAAACGAGATGCGAGAATGCACTGGCCGCCTCGACTCCCCGGAAACTAAGAAGGTGAAGAATAAGCAAGAGCCCCAACAAGAATCTTAAGAAAAGAGTTGTTGATTTCAGGCCGTCAGCAAGCATTAAGCCTATCCCTGAATGAAGTGGGGTAACGGAAGTATTGCTTTTACGAGTGGTTCCAATCACGTAAGTTACCTTTCAGTCAGCTGCTGCAGGAATACGGCGTGTTGCAAACCAACGCATCTATCTGCATGTCGCATGCACATGTAGACATACATTTTGTTGTCCCAAAGCGAGATATCCAACTGCGAGCTTGAGGGGTAATATTGCCATATTGACAGCAACTTGCAGAAGGATTGCAGCCCACTACGAAATTGACTCTTGCCTCAGGTTTGCCATATCCGCAATTATGAGCTTATCCTAGATGCACGTCATGCCTTGCATGTGTTTTTGACCGCTCGTGCAGGCAGCCGCCGAAATCATTGATCCGAAGCAAGTTCGTCAACATTGGCATGGGATTGACCGAAATCACAACCCCAGGGAAGTAGAAGGAGGCAAAATCTCTCAATTGCGTGGGAAAAGTATTATTTATTCAACGCAGTTCGCTGAAAAAACGAAACTATATTTAGAACAGCTACATATTTGGCCATGTTTCCAACGTAGCAAAAGCCCATAAATATCGCACTCCGCTGACCAATTAGAATACTAGTATGAAGACAAAACTTTATTTTTCTACCATCATTGGCTCTTTTGTCCACATCAATGCTGAAGCTGGTAATTGAGCTGCTGCAAAGCCTATCATGATCCTCATCTGTAAATTGTAGCCTTTCCCGAAAATCGCCCCAATGACATCTTGTGTTTCTTCCGAGAGTGTATGGATAATACTCGTCGTCTGAAGTAATTCATAGACAATATTTTGAGGTAGTACTTGCAAGAGATCGGACCGTATTTTCCTATTCATAACGCTGATCACGATAGCGAGGCTGAGAATCCCGCCCAAGACTCTGAACTGTGTCATTGCTGCTGTGCCAACAGCTTTTGGAAAGTTAGAAAATTCCTTTTTGAGATTATGCTATCGTGCTTACCTTGATCAATCTTTTGTGCAGCGCTTTTCACAAGTAGTACCAGAGATACATTGCAAAATCCAACACCTAATCCTGCAACTACTTGCCAGGCGTACTGAGACGCTTCAATTTCGGAAGTCAAGGACGCTCTTGATAGCCCAATGGTTCCCACAACCTGCAAGACACTTCCAAAAAGAATATGGTATATGGGAGGTATTTTCGTTTTCCCAATGATCACAGCTGAGATTACTGATCCAGCTTGAGCCACGAGACCGAAGGCAAGCAATCTTATCCCTGCAGCCATTGGGGTTTGTCCGTTTACGGTCTGGAAACGCTGTGGGAGCTGTATTGTAAGAACTGTGAGCATGGAGCCCACACAAAATGTGTTTCTAGAATTTTATTAGTTACCAAGTAGGCGAAGAATTGGGGGGTGGGATGTATACATTATCATGCCCATGTAAACGCGACTTTGAAAAAGGCGCCAAGGAAAAACCGGCTCGGGATACTGCCTTTTAGTTACATTCCACTGCCACAGAACGAACCCTACCCAGAAAAGGCACGAGAGAATGAACAACGTTAAAACAGCTGCGGATGCAAACGAACTGCCATTGGCTGTTTGTTGAAGAGCAGTAGCAATGAAAACGCAAGCGCCGAGCAATAGAGCTGCCCCTAAAATGTCAAGACGCCGTATAGTCTTCATGGAAAAAGTGGACTCTGCACCAACAACACCTAATGTGGATTGCGGCTGACCTGCCAACCGAAATGGCAGGAAGAGCATGAGTAATATGAGTGAGAGAGCCCCAATAGGTACACTGGACAGTGTTAGATTCTTTCCTTTGAAAGTGAACTTCAAATCCAAGTTTTGGGAGCTCTACTTCAGCAAAAAAATCCATCGCCATGTAGTGTGATTGGTTATTGCGCCACCCAACAAAGGCCCAAAGGTGACTGAGCACGTAAAAACAAGCGTGGCTACGGCAGTATAAGTTGGTAATCTTTTTGATGGAACCATCTCAAATATAATAACAATCGTTATCGAGAAGATTCCAGATCCCCCGAGTCCCTGGAGGCAGCGAAATGCTATTCTATGTAACTATCAGCAACCACTCTCACGAAATTTTGAAGCAACACTTACAGTTGTGTGAGAGTTTGTGCTGCCCCACAAGCTGCAGAAAATATAATAAAGATGACAAGTCCGAGAAGAATTATTGGCTTCCTGCCAAATATGTCACTGGACTTTGCCCAAATAATAACCAATCCTGATTGGATTCAATTAGATCAAGTTGTAAAAGGTCATGGATAGAATGTCTTGTTTACCGCTGTAGGTCAGCAAATATGCCGTAAATACCCAGGAACTTTCAACAAATCCTCCGAGATCGTTTGTTACGGAAATTATAGAGGTGCTGACAATCGAAGTCTCCATCTGTGCGATAAAAAGAGCTAAACATAGCCTACGGGACAGTCAGCAAGACTTCATCTTCTCAATTTAAAATATGCCAACCCAAATGTGAGAGTATAAAGTCTCCACCCCGACATGTACTCTGGGAGTTCTTCACTTGTAGTTCCCACAAGGGCTTCTTGCTTAGCAGGAAGCTCCTTATCTAAACTGCTCGGGGGAGAATTGTCTGAAAGATCTTTAGACACGATGTCTTTACTGTCTCCTTCGGTGACTTCCATGACTAAGATGGCGACGCTATTGTGAGAAAAAAGAGCAATTGAAAAAATATCATGAGACAACGGTTTGGGGATAATAAGGGTGAGGCATGAATAGATTGTAAGATTTTACAACTAGCATTAGGTAGTGAACCCAGGCTTCTGCTATCTCAACTTGCCGTGAGGCATCCCGCTTCCAGGGTCATCCGCTATCACCCGTGAATGGTTGTGTTACCAGCCTCATTCGGACACTCCATTTTGATTGTCTGCCTCTAGCACAAAGGATAAAAGATTTGACGGGCCCACTTGATGAAAGTGCATGCCGGGAAAGTCACCGAAAGTGTGGCAATAGCCCTACCTAGTATTGGGTACTATGCCTAGACCCCAAAATAACATTCTGATTCAAATAGCTTAAAGTAGAAGATATTACACGACAATTGGTAAGAAGTGTATAAGTTCCCTAGATGCCTTACGTCGCACGACAGTTTCATAATGTTACACAGAAATGTTTACATAAATGATGAATCCCGCAAATGACATCGCTCCTCGATGACACGTGGTTACACACAAAGGCTGGATAAATGACGAATTCAATAAATGACATTGCGCCGCCATTCAATAGCATGTGGTTGCACAAAGGGTGGATAAGTGTTAGAGAGGATACTTCGCCGCAATGTGGCACGAAAGTAGGCTCTTCCAAGCCTGAGGTTAGAAGTCTGGTTCTTATAGGGTATTTTTAAGCGATTATCAGGTTTCACGACCCCACCTTCAGGCTTCTAAAAACTAGACTTGTCGCGATCACTTTAAAGTTATAAAATAACTAAGAATAATTATAGTTTATGATATAAATGATCGCGAGTTTTAGAAGGTTAAGATACCATTTATTAACTACCTTTTTAAAGTTTACGATTTTTGATTTTTGATTTACTTGTAAAATACCCTATAAGAACCAGACTTCTGACCTCAGGCTCGTTATGGTACCAGTCACTAATGCACCACGATTGATCAGTGCGCCATGGCGCATATCAAGCAAGGATTGTAAGAAGTTCAAAGTTAAATGGCTTGCATATTTTCCTGCAACTTCATGTCATCAGGACGACGTTTTATTCTAGGATATATGAGCCGCAGCTCGCATTGTAAAATCTTGCATAATGCCGGCCACCAAATCAGGGACATGATTCTGCAAAAGGTCTGCCAATGCGGTTATGATTGTGTTGGATTTTCAGCGATATTCTATTAAATATACAGTGAGAAGTGCGCTATAAATATAAGCTTGAAGGCCCTGTAATTGCCACCTAATGTGACTCATATAGAAGGCTCCAGCGTATGCTTACAGTGATTACTCACTGTATTTCTAAGCTTTGCCACCTATATTTGTAAGCCTTCACCACTATATTACCAATCTTATAGTGGAAGCCTCTAGTGCTTATAGGGCCTTTGCCACCTGTATTTGTAAGCCTTCACTACTATATTACCAATCTTATAGTGGAAGCCTCTAGTGCTAATAGGGCCTTTGCCACCTATATGTAACAGATTGTATAGGCTTAGCGAAGAGGGGCTTACGAGAAACTCGAGTATCCTGTTATCCTTGTTCATTACTATTGAAAAAAAGGCTCCCGTATGTCCAAACAGCTTAGGGGCACCATTCTCAATAGCCGTATTCAGCAAGCAAGTGTTTTCACGCTCAATCCCTTGGTCAAAACAGGACATTTGATATTCTCTAGAGTTTTATGCGCCAGCTTTGAAGCGCTTTCACGCTTTAAAAGAAAAAGGACACTTGATAACTTCAAAAATGTTTTGCGCAGCTCTTTTATTCAACTGCTTAGCGCACAAAGGGTTTTCCGACAATCATGCTCTAGGCAGATAGTTGTTTTTGACAAGACTCAAATATACGTGATCTTTGGCAAAGCTACCCTGAAAAATAAGAAGTCTTCTTTTACTGCCTGAAAAGGGCGCGGTCAACAGTTCTCCTAATTGCTTTAACCGTCTCCGCTAAAGAGTCACAAAGCCGTAAGCCCGGCACTTCGTGACCGCCATCGTGAATATACACAGATCGGCTATCAGCAGCACAGATCTTGCTCAATTTTTCACTTCCGTCTGACCATTCTGAGTCTTTCCGCCCCCATATATGTGCCGTAGGTATCTGGATCAGCTCACCATCCGTGATATTGTCTATTATTCTTGTCTCCCCCTTCGATAAAGCATCATAGTCAACCGCTGGGACTGCAGAGAAGAAAATGGCGCATTTGAAAGGAGTAAGGCAACTTTTGGAAGCATCCTGACACAAAGGACGAGCTAACAAGGTGGCTGCGACCGCCGCCCCTTGAGAAAATGCTATCACACCGTCGAATGGTCCTTCTGCTGCGATGTGCTTTTCTAGTTGTTTAACAACTCGCAGGCCGCTTTCTGGAGAGCTGCCATCGAAATATTCAAAGTATTCGCCATCTTCGGAAAGAAAGTTTTGTATGTCTGTGATTGTTGTTAGCAGTGTGCTTTTCCACGTGAATCGCACACAATGAAATCTGAAGAGATTACCAGGATTTATGGGACAAGCCACTGCGCCCTCCAGGAACTCATACGTATGATTGTCACCGAGTTCAAAACGGATTGCTGCTGTAAGGGGTTAGTTTCGGGCTTTAATTTATTGCTAAAACTTTGCGTCTGTCCGTGCTGTGGAAGATTTTATGCCAGCTTACAGGTTTGAATTTCAAATATCTATAACGAGAAGAACGTCAACTTTTCGTTCTCTATAACTAGAGACTCTCAATGAACTAGAAGCTTATAGAGACGACTATACCTTACTATTTGTACCTTTTCCGTGAAGACAGAGAAAATGCATGATGATTCTCGTACTGTTATGAAAGTTGTAAAGACGGCGTTGAAATGGTAGTCTGCGTGATATTCTCGCACTTATTTTGAACAAAATTTGACTAATAGGTCTTGAAAATGAAGCTCCAGCACTGACTTCAAGGAATGTGTTCAACTGAATAGAAACGTTTGAATGGTAGAAAGCCTGAAAGACCATCAGTGTATACTATTCTTAGACAGCCTCGAATACGAGCAACCAGAATATCATGCAATATAGGTGCATATTGCCGTTGTAGGGTGGTACTAAAATCTTACCCGCCACCATGAAGCTCGCGAGCCGTGCAGGGTGGTCCTAAAATCTTACCCGCCACCATGGAGCTGGCGAGCCGTGCATTGCATATCGATTTGAACAAAACACAACCAACTATTTTTGCTCCTTTTTGCCATGCGGCCATCAGGCGTCCTGCCTCGTGCTATGCACATTCAAACTCCTCCAGCACTTTACCCAAGACAGGTACGGGCCCCCCGCATGCGTTATTGCATCCTCGTAACTTGCCTCCTCCGGAGCTTTCCAAAATAGGTCGTTAGTCATTTCTGACAAGGTCCTACATCAATCGACTAGACCATATTATCGAGACACTCTCGAAAGCTCGAAGCCAAATCAAGGATTCCGCAAGTACCATAACATGCACGATGCATGCCGTATGTATTTGACATCCAAATTAAGGAGCATACCGTGGAACAAGACCAAGCGTTTTGCTTGGTGTGAAAAGAGGTCACTTCTTTCTTTAGAGTAGCATCAATGAGTGTATAAGCTTTTTCAAAGTGAATTACAACTGGAAGGCTACGTTATCCCACTACTGTAGTACTGAAGATCGAAAGACCAATTGAATGAAAGCAAAATCCCCACAAGCATAGAATTGTCATCGCCCTTCTTAAAACTTTCTTCGACAGCATTAGACTCTTCCACTTTCTGTCATCTTCGTCTGCGCCAATCTGCTCTTTAAGCCTGAGCTGTGGCTCCCATTTCATAGTCTCCACTCCAACCATCACCATGAGATTCGTTATTCTCATTGCTGAAAGATTGTTCTCCACTGTTATTTATATTTTTCATGCTTTTTGTAGGTCGCACAGCAGATGTCTTGGAATATCCACTGCCTGAGTTGGACATAAAAGCGTATGACTTGGAGACCAGGAGAGAAGCTGGTCCATACTCAATAGCCCGTCTCACCAATGAGAACATCGCGGGGAGGCAAATGCTGAAAATGCACAGTGGGTTTTCCATTATCAGCCAGCGGCCAATCCGAATCATACTATCTAATACAAAACCTATGTTAGTATCTTTCACGGGAGAAAAGTTGACAACGATTGGTTGGCGAAGCTGGGATGACTTACATGTCGGGTCTTGGGCAAAATCAGGCTCCTGAATTATAGCCACAGTACGGCCTACAGAAAACGCAATGTTCCTGTGGAAGTATTAGTCTTATCTTATTTGTAAAGAGCATCATAAACCACTTACGCATATCCACAGAGAAAAAGGACAGCGACAAGAACTTTCCGATTGGTCGAGAGTGAAAGTTGGTAGAGGATTGGCATTGGTAAGAGTAAGATAATAATATCAAGAAGGAAAGTAGAGATAGCCATAGTAAGGAACCATTTGTAGTAATTGATACAAACCCCACCTTTCATCAGTGGGTTCCAGACTTTCTCAATTGGGGTGCATTGAAATAAGGCGGAGAAGAAGGCGAAGATTTCCCATGCCACATTCAAGGCACCCACGATCCACAGTGCACGTCGAAATGCTGTCTTGACCTTGAAGATGCGTGCGTAGAGGCAGAGAACAGAGAGTTTTGACAGAGTGAGCCCGATGTTCCAGAAGAAAAAGTTGGCATATAGAATAATCAAACCGGTCTTGAGATGGGATGGAGAGACCATGTAAACGTGTCTCCCGAGACCAATCGAAGTCCAGTATAATGTTGTGATACCTTGAGCCCAAGCCAGGGGCTACTCTACGTTAGCATTTCTTTGTAGCCGTGAAGGAGAACGGAGCTCACTTACTAATGAGAGAAGCACAAGCCAATCGTCCCACCAGAATTTTAATACGTTCCCGCTTGGAACATTAACCCATCGTGCCCAGAAGCGCAGAGCCACGGCTACTGTCGGAAGTACTAGAGAAGGTATAACATATCTGACCAATTCTTGGGAATTGTTGTCATAGGCACCAGGTGGCAAAACACCCCCAGGTAGTCCAGCCATAGCGTGCCGTTCAATGCTGAGTTCTTTTTGTTTCACGAAGATAAGAACGAGAAGATTTCTTTCTGTTAGTACGGGCTGTTAAGACTCGGAAGAAGATTCGTATGAGCAATGATAATATAACTCGAAGCAATCTTGGAATCAAAACGAACGGATCTGTCTTATGGGGTGTCTTTAGCCACGAGCAGAATTGCATCGGAAGGGTCAGTGTACCACCATTTCGATTCGGGAACAGATTGCCCATTGCATCTCTACCACACCATCAAAAGCTGTGCCTCCAGCGTGCTATCCACGCACATGTTGTCGTGTAACATACAGCAAATAATTCGGGCGTCTGAAGGAAGTACTAGGTAAATATGCAGAGAGTCCTGTGTGGGTGTCTTCAGCCATGAGCAGAATTGCATTGGAAGGATCAGTGTACCACCATTTCGATTTGGGAACAGGTTGTCCATTGCACCTCTACCACACCATCAAAAGCTGTGCCTCCAGCGTGCTATCCACGCTGGAGGCACAGTCCCGTGTGGGTAAGTACTCTAGTTATTTGCTTCGACGCACATAGAAGGCGCATTTCCGTTCCAGCTTACAGGGTTTGCTCGGGGAGTTTGAATTCTCAGCTTGTGGCATGTAGTGGCGTTTTCACCGTGACAATCGAACCCCTTCACGGCTCCAACATGCCGTGTCAACTTCCCTTTCATACTTTCAATGTGACCAAGTTTTCACTATCTTCGCTGAAGCAGTTCTTGGAGACCAGAAAGTTCCCACGGATTCATTTGAAAGTTGTAACATCAACTGCTTCTGATAATCAATTAAAATTCTTCAATCTATTGGTCAACCGAACCTCAAAATCTAAACCTGCATTTAAGAATGAATGGAAATTCAAATATGAACGGCAATTTAAATGTCAACGGAGGTCACTGGGTCGAAAACTTCAAAAATTCTGCTACTGACGGATATTTAACCCAGAAGAAAGGGCTTGATGATGATATCTTGGAGGGATTGGCAATAGTTGGATTTGCGTTGAGATTCCCCCAAGAGGCGGTGGATGCAGAATCGTTTTGGACAATGCTTATGGAAGGTCGATGCGCCATGACAGAGTTTCCTAGCGATCGAATCAACCTAGACGCATTCTACCACCCAGATAGTGATAGATTAGGGACGGTAAGAAGAACCCAGTTTTAACTAATTTGAAAGCATCAGCTAATTGATTTACCGACAGATTCCACTCAAAGGTGGCCATTTCTTACAAGAAGCTGTCGACGTCTTTGATGCAACCTTTTTCTCCATTACTGGAGAGGAGGCTGCTGGTCTGGACCCTCAGCACCGAATTCTCCTTGAAACCACTTACCTGGCTCTTGAAAATGGTGCGTAGTCATTGAGGTCATTGAGGTCACCAGTTAACCTTTCAACAGCTGGGATACCAATGGAAAAGATCGCCAGGACTAAGACTTCGGTCCATACTGGTTGTTTTACGAGTGATTATACTTCTTTATTCTCGAAAGACCCAGATGTTCCTTCAAAATATGCGGGTGTGGGTACAGCAGCTGCAATGTTAGCGAATCGCATTAGCTGGTTCTTTGACCTTACTGGACCAAGCGTCAATCTTGATTCAGCGTGCTCGAGCTCTATGATGGCGCTAGATATCGCTTGTCAAGGACTATGGAACGGTGATATACCAATGGTAAGTAGTATTTGATTGAACCTTTTCTCACTTTTTAGCAAATACTGGTCTCATGGTTGATTTTTCCTAGGCTATCGTTGCAGGTAGTAACCTAGTATTCGGTCTGGACTACTTTGCATGCCTTTCTAATATGGGATTCCTGTCAACTTCAAGCCGGTGTTTCAGTTTTGACAACCGTGCGAACGGCTATGCTCGCGGAGAAGGGGTGGGCGTGCTCATTATTAAGCGCATTCGGGACGCAATTCGAGACGGTGACCCGATCAGAGCGGTGATACGTTCAACGGGATCTAACCAGGACGGCCATACTCCCGGTGTGACTCAGCCAAGTAAAGATTCACAAGAGCAGCTAATCAGAGACACTTATTCCAAAGCTGGACTGAGCATGCACAATACTATGTTCTTCGAAAGTCACGGCACAGGTACACTGATTGGGGACCCGACTGAGGCATCTGCCATTGGAGCAGCCTTCGGTAGACAACACACTGAAGACCAGCCCTTGATAATGTAAGTCTCTTGATTTCAGAAAACCTCTTTATATTTCAACATTTCACAGTACAGTGCTAAAATTAGATATTTAGTGGAGCGGTTAAAGCCAATATCGGTCACCTTGAGGGTGCTAGTGGTGTAGCAGGTGTTATAAAAGCGATTTTGACACTCGAGAAAGGAATCATACCACCTATCGCTGATTTGCAGTCCCTGAACTCGAAGATTGATGCAGATTATTTACGATTGAAGGCATGCTCTGGAATACTACAATTTCCGGAATTAAACTAACAAAGCGTTTAGTTCCCTTCCCAAGCACTTCCTTGGCCTACAACCGGTCTACGGAGAGCATCGGTTAACTCTTTTGGTTTTGGCGGAGCTAACTCCCACGCAATTCTTGATGATGCCTATCATTATCTGCTAGAACGCAGTCTAACAAGTAGCTACTCCCTGAATGGTTTTAATAACCATCCCACCACGGAATACAAGGCCAATCGCAATACAAATGAAGAAGCCAGCATAGAACCGAAGCTCCTAGTTTGGTCGGCTTCCGAAGAAGAGGGGCTCGATCGCCTTGCTGCTGTGTATAGCAAACATTTTGAAAGACTAGCTCTTCAAGAGAGTGAGGTCCAAGTATATTTGACAAACCTGGCTTATACTCTTTCGATGAGGAGAAGTTCACTCTCCTGGAAATCCTTCACCGTCACAAATTCTCCTTCCAAGTTAGGTAACCTCCAAGATTTGTTGTCAAAGCCAGTACGCTCAAGTCTGAGCTCTAACATTGGATTTGTATTTACCGGACAAGGGGCCCAATGGCCAAAAATGGGCGAGGGTCTCCTTGTCTACCCTACTTTCCGAAAGAGTTTGGAAGAAGCGGATGGATATCTGCGTGCTATTGGCTGTGAATGGTCTTTACTGGGTAATTCTACTATTCCGCGACATAGACTTACTTCATCCCTAACATTGCATAGACGAACTTTTGAAAGAGAAAACTATCTCGCAGATAAACAGCCCGGCTTATAGTCAACCGCTCTGTACTGCGCTTCAGGTTGCACTTGTCGATTTACTAAAGAGCTTCGGCGTAGTACCATCTGGTGTGGTTGGGCACTCTTCCGGTGAGATTGCTGCAGCGTAAGTACTACCTTAGTTACTTATTCAACTCGATGCCAGCTAAGAACTCTGTTCAGGTATGCTACAGGAGCTATCTCTAATCAATCAGCGCTAAAGATAGCATACCATCGTGGCAAACTCACAGCGGCATTGTTAGACTCTCCTAGCTCTGAGGGAGCTATGATGGCCGTAGGGCTATCTGAAGAAGATATTAAGCCTTACTTGACCCAATTGCCACTCGTGGATGGGTACCCAGGCGTGATAGTCGGCTGCATAAACAGCTCTAAGAATATCACACTTTCCGGCAATCCATCCCGGATTGACTTCTTGAAGACACTCTTGGATGCAGATTTGGTCTTTGCAAGAAAGCTTCAAGTCAACGCTGCTTATCATTCACCTTATATGGAGAAGATCGCCTCTCAATACCTGGATTCAATTCAGGATATTTATCCCGGGGATACTTCGGATGAGTTTCCCATGATGATCTCGTCCGTAACAGGAGCTCAGATTTCTGGAGAGCAACTCCGAATGGCGAGCTACTGGGTTCAGAACATGGTTTCCCAAGTTCAATTCATGCAAGCCTTAAAGGGTCTTTGCTCATACTCTTCAAAAAGGACTGTTAAGAAAATAGATGGCAGTCACCGAAACAAAGTTTCAATAGACACGTTACTAGAAATTGGCCCCCACTCCGCCCTGCACGGACCGATCAAAGACATTCTGAGAGAAGTGCTTGTTGATAAGAGAATCAGCTATGCCTCCCTACTGAGTCGAGGTGTCAGTGCTATGGAGACCATGCTAGAAGCATGTGGTCTTTTACACTGCGTTGGTTACCCTATCATTCTCGAACAAGTCAATCGATTGAGCTCAAAACCATGTTTGAATGTTCTTTCAGACCTTCCAGCCTATCCTTTCAACCATTTCCATTCATATTGGTATGAGAGTAGGCTCAGCAGCAATGGCTACAGGTTGCGGAAAGTGGGGCCACATGATCTACTTGGTACTATTGTTCCAGATTGGAACCCTTCTGAGGCTCGGTGGCGAAACATTTTGAAAAGTGCCAAGCTTCCTTGGATCAAAGATCACAAGGTACTTACTTCTTCAACCCCCAAGATCGAATTCCACTGACTCTGAGAAGATTAACGGATCTTCTATATATCCTGCCGTAGGAATGCTCGTCATGGCCATTGAAGGTGCGAAGCAGCTTGCGGACAAGAACAAAAGTATCTCTGGCTTTACAATTAAGGATGCATTCTTCTCCACACCCGTGAATACAGCACTTGCGTTTGAAGGTGTTGAGACACAGTTGCATCTAAAGTCACATAAGAATTCTAGCGACCAAGATGATTCATGGTCCGAATTTAAACTCTACACACTCGTTGGAGATGACTGGGTGGAGAACTGCCATGGTTCTATTCTTGTAGAGTATGACCGAAACTCAAGAGAAGTCAAAGAATGGAAGGAAGGGGAAGCGTCAGATCTTCATTACCAAAACATACTTCAGCATGTTCGGGAACAATGCAGGCATGTGGACACGTCCTACATGTACCAGCGGATGGACGATTACGGCTACAATTACGGGCCTTCTTTTCGCCCTCTACACCAAATCTCGTGTACGGATAATAAAGAGGCTATCGCAAAAGTACGTGTTTTTGAGTGGCTGCCAGTGGAATATTTTCAACCTCACGTCATTCATCCCACAACATTTGACGGAATCTTCCAACTGATATTCACTGCATTGACAAACGGCGGAGTCGAGGATTTGCCCACGTTTATCCCTACCCACGTCCACAAGATATGGGTGTCCAACTCTGGACTCAGTTCTGCAAAGGCCGGTGTCACTTCAGCTCCCTTGGATGCATATGTTAAGTCGAGTCTAAGTGGCTTTCGACTGGCTCAATCTTCTCTCTTCGTACTCGACACTAACGGCAAACTTTGTATGACTGTTGATAACCTCGAGACAACAATTGTCGCAAATATCAGTACTCCAAATGAATTTTCTGGAGAAAGCCAACGCTGCTATTTGATAGACTGGAAACCAGACATCCAGATGGCTCAGCCCGCCCAAATGAAGAGCTATTGTGAATCCAACACTGATACGACGACCGAAACTGAAGAATTCTATAGAGACTTGACCCTGCTTTTGTTTTTGTTCATCCATAGAGCTGTGGACGCCCTTTCTACCCAAGAACCTGAGCGATCTCCATCGCACATCATTCGGTACATTGAGTGGATGAGGAAAGTGCTTCTCGACTTTCAAAATGGGACACTCCCAGACAGCAATCTTGAATGGATCGATATAGCACGAAATTATCCGGAACGGCTGGAGCAATTGTGTGATCGGTTAGAGCATAGTCGTCAAGGCAGGCTGTTCATTGCTATTGGACGAAATCTTCTCAAAATACTCCACGGCGAAATTGATCCGTTAACTTTGTTGTTCGAAGGAGATCTGGCTAAAGACTACTATCAAGACATCTTTGATTCGATTCTCTGCATCTCAAGCCTCCGCACTTATGTTGATGCTCTCGCACATGGCAACCCTGGGCAGAGAATCTTGGAGGTGGGTGCTGGGACGGGAAGCATGACTACTGAACTCCTAGAAACCCTGTTACATCATGGAGATGGTGAAGCGGGAGCACCTAGGTATGCTACATACGACTTTACTGACATATCTCCTTCCTTCTTTGAAAAGGGAAAGGAGTTGTTCAAAAGCCAAGCGTCCAGGATGAACTTCAAGGTCCTGAATATTGAAGATGATCCTATCCTTCAAGGCTTTGATCCAAGTCAATACGACCTTGCAATTGCACATAATGTAAGTATCTGATTTTGGGTTATGACTTGGAGAGTTATGGGTGGAGTGTTGACGTTCAACAGGTTCTCCACGCAACAAAGAATTTGGACATGACTTTACAGAATACGCGGAAGCTTTTGAAACCGTAAGGCATTGCTTAAATTGCTTTTATGTCAAACGCTAATACAGATAGTGGTGGGAAGTTGATTCTTTTTGAAGTCACCCAACCAGAAAAACTACGAGTTGCCTTTGCATTCGGGTTACTACCAGGATGGTGGCTTGGTAAATAAATACTTCTTCCCGTCGTTTATACTGGCGACTATAACAAATAAAAGGCTAATATTACCCAGGCACAGAGGAGATTAGAAACTGGAGTCCTTGTATTTCTAAGGAAGAATGGCACCGCACACTCCTGAAAAATGGGTTTTCGGGATCAGAGATTGTTTTCGACGATTACGAAGACCCACTGTGCCATGAATTGAGCTTTATTATATCGACAGCCACAGCCACAGATGCCATGATTCTGCCCTCAAGTCCCCCACAGCAATTCATCAATCGAATATGCATTATTAATGGAGGAACTCCTTTCCAGACAAGGGTCACCTCACAAATTCAGAACAAGCTGAGAACGGCAGGAAATTTAGATTGCATTACGGCCTCACTTCTAGATCCGTTTCTTTCTACTCTTGGCGACAGCACGTTACTTGTCTTCTTGCCAGAGTTGGAAAAACCACTACTCAGTAGTCTAGACGACCAGACATTTCAAGCTCTCAAATCCCTCCTGTCCCTTGCTGTAAGAGCGTTATGGGTCACCTGTGGTGGTGGTAACTCGCCAGGAATGCCAGACTATGGAATGATTGAAGGACTTGCTAGAGTACTCCGGGTGGAAAATAGAAAGCTCAGCCTCGTGACCCTTGCACTTGAGATCCGCGAAAACAGCGTGGGACGAACCGTCGACAACATCATTCAAGTGCTTTCTGGTATGGTTCATAATTCAAGTGGTGATTATGAGAGGGAATACCGCGAAATTGATGGGATTCTGCAAATTAGCCGTGTTATCGAAGCAAAGTATCTAGACGACCAAATCTTGCAGAAGACGGCTCTTAATCAATACAAGGTCCAACCATTTGGTTATGGGGAGGCGCTGAAATTAACTCCTGCTGTTCCTGGCTTACTCAACAACTTGATTTTCGTCGAAGATCAAGATTACCTGTTGCCGTTGAGCCCAGGAGAGATTGAAATCGAGGTGAAGGCTGTGGGAATTAATTATGTCACTGTGGGACGGGTCAACCAAAACACAATTGGTGTCGAATGCGCAGGTATTGTGACACGTATTGGTTGCCAAACCCCGTTCAAGAAAGGGGATCATGTCATTGCTGGCGCTCATGACACTTTCAGAACATTCGCCCGTGTGCCGGCAGAGTGTGCAATTGCTGTTCCGAAGGACTTGCCCTTTATAGAAGCAGCTGCTCTCCCGATTAACTTTATTACTACGTGGCACGCACTTCACGAGGTTGCGAGGATACAGCCTGGTGAATCAATTCTCATCCACTCCGGTGCAGGAGGGACCGGCCAAGCTGCTATTCAGATCGCCAAGTATAAAGGTGCCGAAGTGTACACAACGGTAGGGTCCAAAGAGAAAATGGACTTCCTCATGGCTTCGTATAGAATCCCCAGAGATCACATATTCTACAGTCGTGGGACCTCCTTTGCTGAGGGTGTCAAAAGAGCAACAAAGGGACGAGGTGTTGACGTTGTCCTCAATACTTTAGTTGGTGAAGGACTCGTCGCATCTTGGGAATTGGTTGCACCATATGGTCGATTTGTCGAGATCAGCATCAAGGATATTGAAGCTCGTAGGAAACTCCCAATGTTTCCATTCGCGGAGAATGTCTCATTCAGCGCCATTGACATTGGTGCCCTGACTCTCAGTCGAACATTGCTCGTTCGGAAGGCACTTGAGGGCTGGATGCCGTTGTATTTGGAAGGGAAATTTCATCCTGCGCAGCCAATAACTCGTTATGGGCTTTCAAATGTTGAGGAAGCCTTTAGATCTATCCAAAGTGGAAGCACGATAGGCAAAGTAGTGGTTGAAATGAGCAAAGAGGATCTTGTAACGGTAAGCAGACTTCCAATTCGGGTTTGTATCTATGCTAATATTCCGCCAGACTGTGATGAGAACCAGGACAGCATACAATTTTTCGCCGGATGCGACTTACCTTATTTGCGGCGGACTTGGGGGGATTGGTAGGAGTATCGCAAAATGGTTGGTGAATAGGGGTGCGAAACACCTCTTGTTGCTATCTCGGTCTGGGTCACGAAGTGATGCTACCCAAACGTTCGTGGCTGAATTGAGAAGCGAGGGAATTAATGTTCAAATCCCAGAATGTGACATAGCAGATCCTAGGCTGCTGGCATCTGTTTTAGAGCGAAGCGCTCAGACAATGCCCCCCGTTAAAGGATGCATACAAGCGGCCATGGTGCTCAAGGCAAGCAAAATATCCCAACCGGAGCAGTCTTTGGTTATGAAATTGACTATATCACAGGATTCGGTATTTGCGAACATGTCTTTTGAAAGCTGGAGTGCTGCCCTTGCTCCAAAGGTGCAAGGCTCATGGAATCTCCATACACAACTCCGGGATTTAGACTTCTTCATTCTCCTTTCCTCTGTCACGGGGGTACTGGGCTCCGTGGGCCAAGCCAACTATTCTGCCGGAAACACCTATCAAGATGCCCTGGCACGTTACCGCGTATCGCAAGGGCAAAAGACAGTATCCTTGGATCTTGGAGCTGTAAAAGGGGAAGGCTTCATCGCAGAGAATGATGACGTTCGCAGACGCTTCCAGGCTGGTGGGTACTTTATCGAAATATCTCAAGAACAGCTCTTTGCTCTGCTCGACTACTACTGTGACCCATCACTGCCATTGCCGACCTCGAAGGCGATGGAGTTGAAGTACCGCAGTATAATTGGCTTGAATATCCCCTCAAACCTGAGCGTGGAGGGCACCGAGGGTGCGCATTGGATGCATTGGCCACTGTTTAGTCATTTGCATCAGATCGCAGGCGAAAGAGACGCAACAGGAGCAAGCTCATCCAACACCATCGTCAATTACGGCACCGCACTAGCCGGTGCAGAATCATTGGCTTCTGCGGGTGAGATGATTGCGCAGATGCTCCTGCAGAAGCTATCTAGAGCATTTTCGATCTCCGAGGAGCAGATGGATATTTCGGATTCTCTACATCTCCACGGCGTCGATTCTTTGGTAGCAGTAGAGCTACGCAACTGGTTTGGCAAGGAGTTTGGTGCAGACGTTGCCATATTTGACCTTTTGCGAGGGGCTAACTTCTCCACTGTGGGAATGACTGTGGCAGCTAAGAGTCCCTTTTGTCGAGCTATAGTAGAGAAGGAGAGCCGCGCAGAGACAGACGTGTAGAAGGTTGTGACTAGCACGAGCAGGCGAAGATCGTTGCCCTAAACTGTATTTTCACTGCCAACTTTAGTAATTTGATGTTTGGCTTTCTTGTTGTTAGAAATGCTTGAGTTATCAATCTACGTTCTTTCACGAGACGCACAAGAATCACTTTAAAATCTCGTTTACTCATCAGGCGTTCAACAACTTGAATGTTTGATATTGGACCCGAACCTTCTAAGTCTAGTGATTCATAGTTAGATAGAAAATATTTTATTGCTAACTTTCAATATTTGAAGTGATTCGCAAGACAACGGGCCTTCACGCGCGAGTTTTACTAACGGCAATCGCAAAGGAAGAATATTAGTTTAGGCACGTGGTAAAATTGAATATCAAATAAAATTCTTAATTTTGTCTAAAGAGATATAATATTATATATAACGCCTTTTAGAGATTTCAGAAAAGCGGTTTATTAAGCACATGGCGCGAACTCGCGCTAAAATTGGGGAAGGCCCGCTAGAAATTACAGTGGTAATAAGGACATGAGCTCAGGGCATTGCGCAAATTTTCAGTGGATGCTCGCTAAATCTTGGATAATGCACTGAAACTCAGTGAGCATTGGCTAGATTTTAGAAGCCATTACTGTGGTTTAGAAATTTCCGAGTGACAGTGAATAGACAAGGACGTGTGATTATAGTCGCGCATTGTTAGAACAAAATTGGTTTAGTAAGAGTTAGGGCCGTTACTCTCCGTACACCTAAGCGAGAACCATGAAAATGACCTTCTTACTTTTAAAACTCACTAAAATCATAATTCGTATTATTTTAACTTAAAATTGTCACAGCACTTTAGTAGACATAAAGTAAACAGTGCTCTATTCCTTAGAATAATCGACGAAGAAGGGAAGAAGGGGAAGGGCGAAGCAGCCACGTATTTAACCTCTGCCCGAACCCTCGCTTAGGCCACACGACGTCACGTGTAGAACAGGTCACGTGAAGCAACTCCGTGACATTTTTTAATATATATAACAATTTCTTTAGCTCTTCTTTTATCTATTACTAGACCTTCTTAACCAGGTTTAGATTAGATAAACAAGGTAGCTAGTAAAAGCTATAAATACCGTATTATAGACAAGATAAGCAGGCCTTTTCTATATAGACCTTTGACCTATCTTCTATAAAGATATACTCTAGTTTAAGTTTATTAAATAATAAGAAAACTACGGGTTCTAGAACTTCTTAAAGATAGGCCTTAGAGTAAATTCCTTTACGCTTAGGAAGCTTCTCGAAGAAGACTAATTCTAACTTATAATCCTAGCTAATAGCCCCCTAAATCATGACTAAAAACCTCCTAGACCTATAAACAGACTATATATAATTCGTATAGCGCTTTTCGTCTACCCTCTAAGTAACCTAGATCCTTCTACTCTTCCTAATCTTAAACATAGCTTCGTCTAACTAAATCACCTTCTACTAGTCGCCCCTGGGTTTTCTATCATCCCTATATACTATATAGTCTGATATCCTCTACTACCTATGATCTAGTGTAAAAGCTAATCGCTTCTTAGCTTGTTTACGTGATATATAAGGTCAGGGGCACGTAATATAGCAACGGTAGCCTACGTGATAAAGTTCTCGACGAATAGTCCTAACAGACGCTAAGATGCTAAGTTAGGTACGAACCTAGTCGAAGGTAAGGCGCCGTGTTTGTTACGGCTCTGCAAAGGCACTAGGGCCCTGACGTCACGTGGGGACGTATTTGCAAGAAGGTGCTGTATTATCGAAGAGACTAAACTAAGGAGAGAAGAAGAGGTTCTCCCGGAGGGAGAAGCTCTATTTAACTACACAAATAGCGCTAGTAAGCGAAGTAGTCCGTAAGCGACTCCCCTGGATAGTGAGTCATTCGGTCAGTCGTCAAGTCATTGAATCGACTATCGATCAGAAGGACAGGCTATTATCAAGTCATTGAATCGACGAGCGTCGAATCGAGTCATTACGTCGACTACTATCAAGTCAATCTATCCTGGCGTCGAACTAGGTCTGTGACAAACTTAAAGAAAACTTAAAGGGAAACTCTAGCGGAAACCTTAAGAGAAGGCTAAAACTTACTCGTCTAGAAGCGTAAGAATAAACATACTTTTAATATATATTCGAGATAAAACTCTTATATAAAAACATTAATAAACTCGTTCTTATATTATAAGAAATTCCTAGTATAATATTAGAAGAGCCTTAACTAAGACAATAGATAATTATAATCTATAATAAGTATATAATTTTTCTACTAACCTTAAGCGGAAAAAGAAATTAGTACGTTATCGTTATAGTTATAGTTTAGTAAGGCAAAACATATTTCTCCCTTTAAACGTAGCCTGCCCTCTATTACTAACCTACTAGCGGCTATAGTATATCATGTCTAATAGCGAGTATACCGCCGATGACAAGCGTACTATCGATAAGAAGCGTACTATCGACGAGAAGCGTACTATTAATAACGAGCTTACCGATTTTAGTGTCGCCGTAGTAGGAAATATCGACTTGAAGTTGGTCGGCAAAGTTAAAGCCTAACTAGGATCCCTAGAAATCAAGCAACGACATCAGCGGCAGACTAACCTCAGGTGGAATAATGCCTGCGACGCTATTATAGGGGATTTCGAAACTGTAAGTGAAAAAGCTAAAATATATATACTGTCCTAATAGGCGCCCGAGGCTAATTTATTGAGAACCAGGGCATCTCTGATGCTACCTCAGAATGCTGCTATGGAATAGTGTGCCGCCATGGTCTCGCTCGAATAGAATTCGCTGACCCAGTTGCTTGCTAGATTTCTGCTGTTCTTGTGAAGGTCAAGCAGGTCGCCAATACTCTAGCGGCCTCTCCGAGACGTACTCCTGTCGCCCTAAACTCTGCGAACCTTCTCTTGTGCTAAACTAATAACGACGGTCCTTCTTTCGAAGTATCCGAAAATGCTATAGCTAAAATCTTAGGCGAACTGGCGGCAGTAGACAAGTTATCTACCCAGCTCTACTGTTACTCTGCCCCTAGGATAGCTAACAACGACAGAAGAAAGGAGCATGGAAGGCAGCGAGTATCTCAGTCGTGGTTCCTTAATATCATAGTATACGGGCCTCTCGTACTAGAGGAAACTATAGGCGAATTTTTCTCTAAGTATTATTTATATCTTTAAGATCTTATAGGTTACAATCGCCGAGTGCTTTACCGCTATCTATATATCATATAACCTGAAGAAGGACGCGAAGTTATAACGGATAAGATTAAATCCTTATTTAGAAACCTTAAAATAGAGCGATTAGAGGTAGGACCTAGCTTGTTAGAAAAGTTATTAGAAGATAAAGCACCTCTTGCGGAAACCAACCCCTCACCTATTATCAAGACTGCTCTCTTCCCGTGAGTTAAATTCATAAAACGTATAGAGGAAGTCTTCGCTCACCGTTTAATAGGCACTAAAAACAGGCACTGACATTTATACTACGTCGGGAAAGAGGATAGGCAATAGAGGAGACTGCTAGTGATATATAGAGTAAACAGAGTGTGTTTAGAGGACTACTATATATATAACTAGGCAGATATAACTTAGTTTATAGCTCTTAACTAGATAGCTAGTTATCGAAATAATGTTACGGGAGTTTATTATAAGATCGTACCTCCTCCTTTCTAAGGAGGACTACTTGCTGATGACATGGGTATTAGTAAGACTCTTAGCATAATCTGCCTAATTGCTTCTAATCAAGTAAAACCTGATCTTACCCTAACTTTACAGCTCCTAAAGTTGCCGTAGTATAGGCACTAGGTCAAAGTAAAAACTACTCTCCTAATTGTCCCTCCTCCTCGTAAGTTGATTAACATGATCGAGCTCGCTCTCCGCTTACCTGCCTAGTAATACAATCCTAGTAAAATCAACTTAACCTCTAGGTTTTATTTAACTAAACAAACTATATTGTTTATTTGTTGTCTATAAGAAGTAGTCCTTAAACAAGGCTGATTTACGTCTTAACTATCTCCTCCCGGACGCGCTTAAAGTCTACGTATTCTATGGCTAGAACAGACAACATATTGATCTGTTTATAATATACGATATTATAATCACTTTATTTTAAGCTATTTCTTCTATTTAAAGAAAGCAGACCGAAACCCGTGGTGACCCTAAATCTATCTTCTCGATATATTAGTACCGAATTATCTTAGATAAAGGTATGTCCGTGTTTCTATTCCTCTATCACTAGACTAAAATCTCTAGCACATGTGATTTAAAAACCCGAAAGCCACCTTACTTAATCTGTCACGACCTAGGAACATGTGATCAGTCACGTAGGGGGCCGAGGGGCCGAAGGGACGAGGTGAGCTCGTCGGCCCCTCGATATCTCGGTCCCTACTACCACTACCTATATAGCNATATAGTTTTCCTATNTTTAGAGCGTGTGCTCAACTCATATTCTAATATCATCACTTGATTAGGATAACGCTCTACCAAGAACCTGCTTAACGCTTCTAAGGCTAAGTAAACCCCGTTCACGTAACATTAAGATCTCACGTGATAACAGAACGTTACACTTTGTTATTACCTAGCACGAGCTTCGGATCAAGTAACTTAAGGCTAGAGTATTACAACTTGAGCCTAGGAAGCGGCGGAAGGTGGTGACTAGTCCAAATTCCAAGTTCGCCGATATTAAGGCTATTTATAGAACACAAGTGGAGGCTAGGGACCGCCAAAATATACCGTTAGATTCTGATAGCCTTATTAGTGTTACCTCTACTTTATCTCATATAACCATTGAAGAATAAAAAACTTATTGAGGTTGGAAGTAGGTGGTGGTGAATTAAGCGAGGTGGCCGACTACAGGGGTGGCCGACTAGGGGGGGTTAGACTTACTCGATAGGATACTTTCAAAAACTGTCTGCGCAGACTCAGGATCGAGGTCAAATCCTTCTCTTTCATTTTGAGCTATGGCTTTCTCCGCTCGAATATGCATATCCTAATGGCATCAGAAGATTCGAAAGAAATGTTCGGAGGAGTCTCACCTCATGGAGCTCAACTAAACGTGCCAAATCTGCGTTGGGAGCTTGCACGATGCTTAGTGGCAGATTCAGAGCTATCGAAACAATCCAGGGGAATTGTTTGGCAAGTGGCGTAATATTTCCCACCATGTCCATTGTTTTCGTCCAGCTTTTTGATTTTTCGTAAGCATCCATTTGCAGCATTCTCAAGGAAGTTCGAAATGCGGAGTTACACACGCACTCCGTTGAGTATGCTAGATATTCAACTCGTATGTTTACAGGCTGTTTCTTGCTTTTGTGGCTGCTAAGACGCTTACAGAGTAGTTCAACATTTTTGCGGAAAACCGGCCCACAAAGAACGAGAGATTGAGTGGAAAAGAATACACTGTTGGCTCCGCGCCATCTACGGTGTGTTTCATGAGATACCGTTCCGAACGCTAAAGGTTTCGTCAGTTCTGCACCTTAGTTAGGAGGGCCTACTTAGATTTTACTTACATCCAAGTGGTGTACCAACCATATGCGCTGTAGGAGCGTATTTATCCTTTATCTTTTTCAATCAGCTTTTTCTCTTGGTTACCAATGTATGCAAAATACTTTGCCCGGAGTGTTATATAATACATCAAGCTATTCTGGATCTTTGACATGTAGTTCATCGGGACTGGCTCGTATTATCGACCCTGTAAAAGGATAAAATTTAGAGATGATCTTTACTTCAGTTTAATTTCTACTCACCATATTTCCTATGCATCAGCTCAACCTCAAAGGCAAACTTGCCACCTCCGTCTTTCACAACGTCTGTGTAAAACTCCCACCATCGAGTCGCAGCTACAATCTTCGGCCCCGGGAATGAGGCTAGCGGGTGAAAAAACAGACGGTAAATGATCAAGCTTACACCGTATACCACGGAAGCACCAGCAAAAAGTACAAGACTCAAGATAAGCTCCATGGTAGGACTGGAAGTGACTGCTAAGCCGAAGCAGTCACCAAGTCGCTCGAGTATCTGATGCGGCGTATGAGAAGGACGGTTGAAACTTTCTACGGCTTTGAACTGCTTGCCTTAATCGGCAACCGGATGTGGGTCTAAGGGAGGGGTCTGAATAAAGAGTGATGAGACTCTAAGTGCAGGGACCTAGTTTTGGCGCAGTGACACAACTGCGCCTCGGATAAACAGTTACGTACCATATATGGAGTACAGCCCGAAGATGGCAATGTTCTGACCCTAACCTTGCAGTAGTAGATCAAGCCGGACGGTCAATGCGCAATTACATAACGATCGCACATGTGGCATGTACGCGAATGCTGGCAACAAGCAGGGCTCATTCATAATTAGCCGGAGTACATTCCGCTGTACTGGGTCCTACAGTAGCGCCCAGCAGGCGACAGCTTAAACTTCACTTAATATTGATGCACGCTTAATGCATAATAATTACACCGCTATCGCATATCTTATATATTGGAAATTTGGTAGCACAAGCAGGGCTCATTGCTCATTGGCGGCGACACTCAGACGTGTGAAGACACTTTAACAAGTTTATTCTTAGTATTCCCAAGCAGGTTCCTCTCAAGGTAGACAATTGAGACTTCACATATTTCTAATACGTCATAGTTAGTCTTGATCTATTATTACTGTGTCTCAGGCGCTGAGAATGTCATTTTTAAGATTTCGGCACTTCAAAATGAGTATTCACGGCATCTGTTTCTGTCCGAAAAGAAGAGAATATATCATCGTAATAGAACTATCAAAAACAGTCGCCAATATTTCTCACAAGGTTATGAGGATGTCTTTCTGGGAAGGGTCTATGCATACTCCGTATCGCTTGGTAATAAGACTAGAACACTGTTATTCAAATATTCTGCCCAAAGAGTTTCACGAGTTCTCACTCACCTCCAATTTAAATTACCTGTGCAATTGAATTGACAGGCCTCAATGAAATATTGTAATGGGATCGATGCCTTTTCGTCGTTTATGTATGTTGTTGTGAGCTTAGTAGCGCACTCATCGAATTCCTCAACTGCAATCCGCAGCATCTCAATCGCAGATGTGACGGCCATCTGGGCACTTCCGGACTCAATGAAAAGCAGCGGGATCAAGCTCTCAGCACTTCCTTGGCTCTACATATCATAAGTTAGTGGAACATTAAGCGATGAGGATTTTCTCGGTACATACCAACTCCTTCTTCACCGACATTATGTCATTGACACTTGATCTGTTAATTATTTGGTATCCATTTTAGATTTAGACCAACTTACATCCAGATAATCTCGTTAGCTTTGTCCCAAAGCTTCCTCATGCTAATATGCAAGAAGATTGACTGTGGAGCTACGAATTCCTTTGAATATCTATGAGACCTGTTACTCCAGTTCGCTGCAAGCTTCAAAAGAGGCTGGAAGCCTACTCATTGGTGGAAAGGCTGACTCTGACAGCACTTGTGCCCATCCGGTACTTCCAGTAGCTCTGGACCGAAGGTAAGCTGCCACTTAGCCGAATCTCTTGCTCTACCTCTGTCATCTCAATATAGAGTTCTATTTCGTTCAAGAGATTTCGTCGCTGGTCTGATAGAACTTAGTCATTACGCATAAACAATACTTTAGCAACGAGACACCTCACCTTCGTTGTACACTTTGCAAATGGCATTGCCAATCATTTCGAAACTGCGGATGATATGATTCTGAGGTACTTTACACTCGCCGTAGCTGTAAGAGCAAAAACCGAGACAGTGACGAACGTAGCTGACGGTATCTGCACGGAATATTTGTGATGTTGCGAAGTCGTTCAAAAGTATACCAGCTTCTGAATCAAGTTCTTTGAAAATCTGGTATCAGCAATTGAATTTGCCAACAGATATCACAGAGAGCTTTATCCTACCATCATCCCAAACGAATAGCTTTTGCCAATTAGCAGCTGATCTTTCAGAATAGTACCGAGAGGAATGAATACCCATATTGAGAAGATTGTTACAATTCGCAGATTTTCTTTTGGAGCTTCAGGCCACCACGCTGCACCAAAAAACCCAAAGTCTGATGCTTTCAGCTTGGCAAGCCTCTTGTCATCTTCTGGTAAGAGGCTATGTGTGTCAATGGCTACCTCCTCAGATTGAGTAGAGTCTGTTGGATTACCTGTCTAGATACTGATCAACGACGAGTTGATTGTTTTCGAGTTCATTATTTACACCTTGAGGCCATTTACGGAAGATGTTTTGCAGATTGGGTATCACCACCTTTTGGCCTTTGAGGGCGAGCAGTAGTTGCTCACTTCCGAATCCAGATGGCGAGTCCATGGTGAATAGTTCGGAAGAAAATCGCTTCAAATCCCAAGGAAAATGTTGTCTGACGAGCACCTGTGCACGTTAATCGTAATGATGACGATGTCTATAACTACACTTGGGACTTGAAGCGTGTAGATTACCCCGCCCCACAACCATCAACCCCTGTGCTCCACCTGCAGTAGAGTTCTCTCAAACACACAGGATAATAAAACCTTGTGTTTGAGACGCCGCGCAATTGCATATTTTTGCTGTAATATAGGTGTAGTTAGGTCGGCGACGGGTTCCTGCGCGTTGGGGGCGCGGGTTACGAATCTCTCTATTATGCAGCACTTGCAACAAGCATAGGGTACGAGGCACAGCATTGGCAGCATGAGACAGGACTTCGGAAGAGGCGTAACGTTACAGGAATCTTTGAGTCGAATAAACTTTTCATCAGCATTCACTTCTTTCACTGTCTTTTCTATTCGAATACTACGGTCACTTAAATTAACAACCCATGGCAATGCCTTTAAAACTCCGAGTGCCGGCTTTCGAGACCGCAGAGGCTCGAGTTAACGTTATTTTCACTATCTTTTGTTTGGTAATATCTTCGCTGGCTGTTGTTGGTAGATTTATATCTCGATGGATGAGAGGCGTAGAATATGGGCTGGACGACTGGCTGATGTTAACTGGCTTGGTAAGGTCTTACTTAGGCTGCGTGATGGGTAGTGGGTAGTACCTATTACCCGCGGGCTACCCACGGGTGGGTATAATTTCTCTTCTTCCTCATATATATTCTCCTAGTACACACTTTCCTTCCTTGTGCACGCTCTCCTTCCTTGTGCACGCTTCCTTTC
>JAAMPI010000700.1:0-27906 GCA_013054445.1 Cudoniella acicularis | reverse complement strand
GGTTGAGAGGTTGGAGGGGATGGTGAGGAGGGTAGAGAGGGCGGTAGTGGCGTCTTCGAAGGTGAGTTCGGAGAGTAAGAGGGAGGTGTAGAGGAAGTTTGGGGGAGCTTTTTCGCTGATTTTTCGCTGAAGCTCTTCTTGCAGCGAGGAGTTGTGCTTTAGCCAGGGGAAAAAGCTCGAGGTGAGTTTGGAGGTGATGTAGGAATCTACTGCTGAGGAGATGGTTTCGGGTGTTAGTTCGAGATGCAGGATATTTCGCTCTGCGCTGCCTGTACTGCCCTCGGAACCAAGGTATTTTCTCAACAGACTGCTATCATGGCTACTCACGAGCCAGCGAATATTGTTGCACGTCTCGGAGATATAATTTATCTGCGCTAAAAGCTGCTCTAATCCCTCTTCAATCGCACCGATAGCGTCAACGATAAAATAAACTCTTGACTTTTCCAAGTCGAGGAGCATATTTATTAAGATTTCTGAGAGGATGAAGACGGAGTTGGAATCTTGGTCAGAGGATTCGAGGATAGAAAGGTTGTCGAGACGGTCTTTTAGGGAGTCTTTTTGTAGGACGAGGAGGTAGATGAGCCCCTTGAGGACGGTGGTTGCGTGTGGGAGTTTCGAGTCGTTGGTGCCGTTGCGCTGGCAGAAGAAGTACGCTCCTATATCCCCCTCTCCTTCATCCCCTCCCTCAACCTCCTTTTTATCTCCATGCTTCTTCTGACCATTAGAAACACCAGGCAAGAGCTTATTAACAACACCAACAAGCAACATCGTCTTCCCCGTCCCAGAATTGCCTTTTATCCACAGTAGCTGGCTGTGAGGTTCATCGCGCCAGGCGACGAAGGTAGGGTGCGAGAAGATCCAGTTGCTGCAAATGGGCAGATGAGGACCTTTTTCGTGCTCGATGGCTGCTTTGTCTGCTTTGGGGTTTGTGTGGTGGAGGAGGGAGAGCGCGCGGTCGATGGTGGAGATGGAGGAGCTAGAACCTAATTGATAATCAGCGGAAAATTTCTGAGAAATTAAGAAGATCCTTCTGCGATCTGGAAATGGGAAGGAAAGTGTGATAAGAGGAAGACTCACTGCCAAAACTCATGTTTTTTGCATTGAAGGTTGTGCCGCTCCCCGTGGAGACGTTGAGCATGCCATCGCTGGAGTTGTTGAATTGATCCCCTACTCCTGAATACTCGAATTTCATGGGGGGTTCTCGTGGGTATCCCATGGTGCTCTGAATTTCTTGAGGTGAATAAACACTTGGGGAAAATTCACAAAATATTCACAATTTGCAATTGTTGTTGCGAAAATGCCGGTTCGGATGCCCCCTGGAGTCTGGACTGGATCGCGGGGTTTCGTGTTTTCTGCACATTGCAGCAGCAGCAGCACTCACTTCGCCGAAGTCCCTGATCATGACCGGCTAGACCGAGGAGCCCAAGCCGCATTCGAAGCCGGCTGCCTGGCCCATGGGTCCTGCCGACCCCTCCAAGATAATCAAGCGAACTCCAATAATGGAGCAATATACATAGAGATCCTAGGGTGTTGCAGAAGCTGAGCTCAGTCACCTTGTGTAACGACGCGAGCGGGAAGTGGGGCACGAAGTGATATTCAAGGGAGCCTGGTCCGGGCGCTTTCGTACCACCACACCTTAGATAGCAAACTGCAGCAAGTGAGAGTTATACCTTCTCACTGGTGAGATACCCCAGCACCTGCAGATAACCCTCTATAAGTGAAGGGTCCTGGTTGCCAATGACGCGTCTTCAATAAAAATACTAATAAATTGCTGCAATATACTGTAAAGAGTACGAGGGTATTTATTGCTTTGGTGGTGGCTCGGTGGCTGCTTACTGCACATGGCCCCCACCTGAAACTTTGAGTTGATTTTGGCAAGGCTGTCAAGATGCGATATATATCGGTGTTGAGGAGATGAGGCTGTTGGTGACAAATACTGCCTGTTCCTCATTCTCATCATCTGCCACTGCCTGTCTCTTCCAACTAGCAAGCCAGTATCCTCCACTTGACTCCATAATCTTTTCAAACAACCCAAGATGTCCGGCCAAAAAGTCGAAACCCTTCTCTCCGACACTCAGAACTCTCTCAAGAGCACAACGGAACTATGCAACAACATCGCCAACACCGAAGACTTGCCTCCAGTCTTCAAGGAGGTGGAAAAATGCGTGTGTCTTGTCCAGGAAATTCTCCAAGTCGGACAAGACCAACTGCAAACTGGCACCCTAGACATCGAAGACGAAGAGCTCCTAGCCGATCTCAAGAACAGCAAAAAAGAAGCCCTACACCTCAATGGGATCTTCAAAGTCATCGCACCGCCGTCAGAAACCACTCCCGCACAGCGGTATCAAGAAGTGGTCCGCAAACGATCCAAAGACCGCGTCGAGGATATTTTGCTAAAGTTGTTGGAGGGAATCAATCGGCTTGTGACGAAAGATCTGATAGCTGCGTCGGATGAGCAGGCTAGTACGTTGGGAGAAGTGATGGAGGAGGTTAAAGGGTCGGGGAGTGAGGGGAAGGAGGAAGGGAAGGGCGCGGGGTATGTGTTTTCGGGGACGGGGAATATGTTTAATAATCCAGGGAGTGGGAATCAGCATGTTAATACGGGGAAGGGGTCGCAGCATAATGCTACTAATATGACTTTTAGGAACACGTGAAGGGAAGGGGAGTTGACGGGCAGTGGTTGACAAGCTGTGGGTTGAAGATGCAGTGAAGAAGGAAGGGGTTTGAAAGTGTATTGGGATTAAATCACCTGCCTTTGCTATCTAGCACTGCTTCTCTACCTTTTTGTAGCTCCTTGTTCAAATTGCGCTCCCCTCATAATCGAAAATCGAGGTAATAGGTGTAAAAACGTTAACTCAATCCGCTCTGATCCTCAACCAAAATCAGCCTTCCCCCTTTTCTCTCGCCTAGCCTAGATAATATATTTGAACTGGGGGCGCTGAAATAGGATTTTGAAAAAGTCGGGAATCAATGTTTAATTTATAAGAAATCTGGTATCTAGTTCCAGCGAAACACCAACTTTGGCCGCTATTTCGAAAAATTCATCGAGCCCGCGACATACTGCTGTCCTTCCCCCGTATTAATGTTCTGCGTCCCTCTACTCGTATTATTAAACTGATCACCTATCCCATTATGAGTGAATCTGGGTCCATCAGGCACCGAAGGCGGCACCCTTTCCAAGTCCTTCACAGCCGCAATCAGCTCCTCAATCTTCTCTTCTCCCACAGCCTTCACGGCCTGATTCGCAGCCAGCAACTGCACATCCTCCAACATCCTCTTCATCAATTCTTCCACCTTACTTTCCTTCCCGAGCCTCCTTATTGCAAGGCGATACCGCTCCACGCGCGAAGCGTTAGGTTGCGCTGCCAAATCTTCTAGTATTGTTCTGAGTCTCTCGGCGCCATCCTTGCAGCTCTCGGCTGTAGGTTGGATGGCTGTGTATGTTGATGTGTCGGCGGGGTATTTCTGTAGACGGGTCTCAGTTGTTTGGAGTATGTCTTTCACAAGGGGGAGTCTCTGGGCGACTTCGCGAAATGCAGGCGGAAGATGAGAAGTGTTTTCGATGGCTTTGTAGAGCTTGGAAGCTCCGTCGATGATGCCGATAATGGCTGAAATTAATCCGATGACTTCGATTCCTGACATGATTCCGAGTAACAGTCGTCTGGATTGAATGTGATCCTATCGTAGAAAATGTACAGCCAGATGAATTGCAGCTTTTATCTTTGTTGATGGCAGTTTCACATCCATAATATCATAACATAACGTGGCTTACCATTCTTGAAGGCACGTCTATGCCGTTAGATACCGCCGCGCAAGTTGAACAAGCAGCTGCGTTGCTGCCCAGGTGCATTTCTCGCGGCATTTTCTGCGTAGTATGCATATGCGGGCGGCCTGAACCCTGAGCCCCTCCATTACATTAAGGGCATTGGAAGCGAGAATGAGGCGGAGTCGGCTTCTCCAAATCTTCTCACCGAAGGCTGACGTGCTTGTCCGAATGAAATAAACTCTATTCATCAACCTTTCATATTTTATAAATTGTTAAAATGCAAAGCAAAAAACTTCCCAAAAAGGAGGGGGGGGAGGGGGGGTTCATGTGAGCTGCCACATGCGGTTCCCCGGAGATTTTGAAAGCGCCAGTGACATTTTGACATCGAAATAAATTTCGGATCCATGGTACATGATTCAGACAGTAAGCCTACAGCTCCTCGAGGGAGCGCGCCTCATCCTCGTAGGAGTGAATTGGATCCTCGGGCGAAAGCTAGCCTCTGACAACACCCCGAATTCTTTCACAGAAAATGGTGTAGACGTTGAAACAAGTTTGGTAGTCAATTTTAAGCGACCGGCAAATTCCCGAATTTCGCTTCCACATCTGTCATTTATGGGTATTGGAGATCACTGAAGCTGGGCGTTGTTTCTATGCAGCTTCGACCAGCCTTGCTGCTGTACAACCACACTAAATAAAAAGATCTTGTGGTTATAAAATAAGCCCTCAAGGCTCAAATTTACCATCAAATTTTAGGCAGCAAAGAATTAAAAGGCCAGGGGTTGCTTCATTCCGGGCCGGGCTAGATGAGCGGGTCGAAGTGGTCATAGGCGGCCCTGAGCTTGGACATGTTTGGAAACAAGCCGACTCTGTTTCTGCAAGCTGTTGGCACCGATTCTAGATGGTTGCCTGATTTATGCTTTCTCGAAACGACATCGAGTAACGCCTGATGCAAGTTTTATATCTACAGTGTATTCTTTTTTGTTCTGCTCATCGTCTCTACATAGCCTTTGAAGCCGCCAGTCCAAACCCTACGCACTATGAGTCCTGACTTACTTAGGCTGAAAAAGTGCAACATAAAGTTCCGAAATGCTGTTCCAGGAGATCCAAAGCAGATATATTGAATTTTCCATATTGCTCACCTTTCTCCTATCAAGATTTAAATCAAATAACTTCTTGCTTGAATTAGTAAGAATTCAGTTCTCTAGAGTGTATTAAATTATTAAAGAAACAATTTTAATCATAGAATAACAATAGGGTAGTAGATAAATCTAACTATATAATACGGTTATATTAGGCTAAAGTTTTCTTAAATGCTAATAGTTTATATTATATATTAATAGTAGTACACCTATCACGCTACGGAGGAAGTGTAGATAAATTCTAGGTGACTAGGGTAATGACGGCCACAGTGCCAGTTAATGCTTGTGACTTCTATTTTAATGGCTAATATACTGCAAGCATCCAAAAGGGTCGCAGATCGAGGTCACCGAAGAGGTGGGTGTCACGACCCCAGATCATGTGCAGGTCACATGACCAGAGTTCACCAGTTCGCTAGTTCAGGACCCAGGGGACCGAAATAGTAAACTCGTGAACCTAGCAACCACCACCTATATAGCCGTATAGTTTTCCTTTGTAGAGCAGCGTGCTCAACTTATACAGTCTTAGCAAGATAACTTTCTACCCTGATTTACTTAACACTTCAACTGACAACTAAACCAACGACTCACGTAATATCGTATAATACTACGTGACAACAGAACGTTATACTTTAAGCACCTTCTTGTCTTGAAGTAATAACAAATCAAACCACTATGTCTGATCTCTCACGTAACACCCGTGTTCTATCCGGCTTCGAGGAACTAGGACTGAGACCTAGGCCGAAAAGAGCGCCTATTTCCTCCAGGAGGCAGCTTATGCCGTCTCTAAGGAGATCGTTAAGGGACTTGCCCGGGAACTTAAGGGGAAGGGCCATGCGATAAACGACGACGTTAGTATAGTAGATATTAGTCAGGAACTCAAGGTCGAAGCTAATGAAACCTTGAAGATCGCCCCGCCCGAGAAATTCTCCGGAGCTAGGGACAAGCTTACTATGTTCCTCCTCTAGGCCTATATCTAATTCGAGTTTAATAAAGATAAGTTTAAAGACAACACCTCGAAATCCATGTGACTTAATGGACTTTTAATTTTACTTACTCTTGGGTTGACAAGTTGCTGTAACCTTCGAGCAGAAGAGGCGGCTTGTTTAAGGTAAGGTTTCTGTAATTTCCATCTGCCTCTTAACGTATAGAAATTCATACACTAACTCTCCCTTCGCTCCGGGATATCTCAAGAACCCCCTTATTCGAGTCCAGGTGTCTACAGTAGCCCCTCCACAGAATCTCACACGCAGAATTTCTAAAATAAAGAGGTCCCAGAAATTACGGGTATATCACAATATTAAATTATACCTTATCCAGTATGAATTAAGTTGTCGATTCCTGTCACATCATCTTTTATATTCCTTATAAATATAATTATATTTTTCCAAATATAATCATATATATCAAATGAGGGAAATTGACTTTTACTGGCAACCAACGTTACCATGGCATATTATGCACTCTACGCTCATACCCTAACAATTTCGAATTTACCCATACTCCACCGTTCACCTTTTTCATGCTTCCGGATATAAGAATACACGATGCCCGTTTCCATCTCTCTCGGCAGAATCAGCGAACTTTTGGTGCTCCTCCATACAATAGCTTTGACGGCACATACAAGGTATGGTCTATAAGAATACCGACAGTCCAAGGTATAGGTTATAAAACCGTAATATTCCCTATTTAACGAAAGATATTAAGCTAAGGGGAAAAAAAGAGAAATAAAGAGTGGGCAGCTCTCGCGTAAATATAGAGTTCCAGTCGCATGTGGCACTAACTGCAAATCGATCGCTTAAGTTGATAAGATACTTGGACTCACGAGTACGCAACATGAGCGTGGTTGCACATGGCGGAGCGCGAGCGAGAATCCCTTTGCGCGAGCCAACTTCAAAGTAATAACTAATTAAACACCTAGCGACAAGATGTAAAAATCGCGTTATAATATCAAAAACTAAAGTCTCCGAAATATTGCAAGTTGAAAATTAAACAAATCCGGGAAGGATATTGGTTTGAGTTTCAAACATGTTTATTCTAAGGCTATGACTCGCGAGGAAGAAGATTCAGGAGAGATGAACAAAGTTGAATGAATGAGGTGATTCTGTAAACTCTCAGTATTAGGAGGTTTGCCCTAAGACCGCAGATTCTAAAACAATCTCTGAAACAGCTTTGTATTTTGTTGTTTATAATAGATAAAGAACTTAATTACTACAGAGGGGAGTGGCCCTATATGTATAGGATGGCAACAGGGGACGTCGATAGCGACCCCATCGATGTCCTGCTCAGTAACTAGCCCGAAGACGATCTATATAACGTTGAAATGACTAAGGCTGGCGAGGGCTCGCGCGCTTCGAAGTTTCGACTACTTAAGTTGTTCATCAAAGAAGGCAAAGAATTGAACAGCGGCGAGATGCGGATATCCTTGGGATATGTCGTATATCTCTTAGGCACGATTACCACTTATATGTACAATAACATCTTCGCGAAGGAAAAGGAGAGGATGGAGCAGAAAGAGGAAGAGTGGAAGAAGTGGCCGGAGCAGCAAAAGAAATGGCAGAAGAGGCAGGCTTTAAAAAATGGTAGAGGAGATAATGAAGAGGAGAGAGGCGTTTAGCCGTGCAAGAAGTTGTTAAAATGATCCCAAGGAATGGGTGGCGATTTAGCAGAAACCAGAAATGAAGCGACTCGTGAAAAAAAGAAAGAGGGGATATGATAAGACTAGAAGTGTTTGATTTTGCAAAGGGTGTAATTGGTGCAGTGTACGATGTAAATGCGGAGAATATAACATAACATTATGAAACGACAATTCCGTATTGAATAGCTCAGGGGTACTAACCCAGCAAAAGCACGTGGAACAGTGCGAGAGAAACATCTAAATATTGGGCAAAATGCCTTTGCATAGGTAAAATACGATTCTGTGATTTTGAGAGGTATTTCATCTCATAGAAATACCCAGAAATCTAGCCAGATACTGCTAATCCTTCACAGCATCGAGTCATCTCGACAACCTTTTCGAAGTGATCTTGCCGGAGCTCAATCTCAAACGTCTTCTCCTCTTCACCGTCTCGCTCTGGCTTCCTGCCTTTCTTGAGCTTCTACTCTGCCTCATTCTCGGCCAGGGCAACAGCAATTTAGAATGCATTCCTGATTTCATGTCCGTTCTACTCGATATCCTTGAGTATATCATCACTCAACACATATCTCTTAGCACCCGCCTTAACATTAATCTTATCACCGCGCTCAGTCTCCAACTTCTGGAAGAATTGAAGCTAGATCCGCTTCCTACCCTCAGAATCAAATGGCTTGTACCCAATATAAACATAGATTTTGCTGAAGAAAGCAGGATCGAAGTGCCCCACGCGGTTGGTAATCAAGAACAGGATACCACAGTAATATTCCATAGCGCGGGAGAAAACACTAACGAGACCGTTTCTGGTAAGCTCGTTGACTTCACAGCGCTCGAGGTAGACATCCGCTTCGTCGATAAGCATAACTACACCCCAAATCTTGGCAAGCTTGGACCGCTTGCTGAGAGACTCTTCGACAGTGAATTCATCCGTACCAATATCACAACAGGTAAGTGACAGAAGTGGGCGAGAAGTGAACTCCGCGACACATTCAGCTGTGAAGGTCTTACCGGCTCCAGGTAGGCCGTGGAAGAGGAAGATTTGGCCCTCTCCTTTGTTGGAAATAGGGTCTGCTAACCAAGTTGCCTCCGCTTTACTGTTCTTCTTATTGCGGGAGGAGCTGTATTTGTGGTCCAGTGCCTTGATGAATTCTTGCTTGTCGGAGGGAAGGACCAAATTCTCGATTGCTTCAGTCTTAATCCTTGAGGCTCGGCAGCAGTCAACGTCTAGGGCCTGCCACTTCTTGGATTTGAGGTCGAAGCCCATGATTCGGCGTGGGCACAAGAAGTATCTGTGGCGGTCGAATGATCCATCTTCCATGGTGACTGCAAGACTGGGAATATCGCGAGGGTCGATGTTCTCGTATGACCCCCACTTCGCGTTTCCAGAGGCTGCACGCCTGGTATCCATGCACTCATCGCAGTTGCAGTCGTATTGCAGACCCGCGAGAATGCCGGAACCGCCATCATCGATGCCCAAATTTAGAGCTGGATGCTTGTCTGTTTCCTCCCCAATCGACGTCAGTGTAGAATGAACCCTGATCAACAACGACCCGACCTTCATGGAACCGCTTTGGCTTCCTGTCTGCAGCCATACTGTATCCCTTGTAGTCTATCTGCTTCCCCATCAATATGCTATAGAACTTCTCGCCCCGATCCTCGAGTCTCTTTCTAGGGGACAGCTCGGTGTTACTATCGAGAAACTTTGCAGGGAAGACTTTCAAGGAGGTGATCTCGCGCTCACCTTCGAAAGGAGCGATGGTGACTTCATGTGGCCTTCGTCCAGCCATACGTCCATCGAAGTCGAAATACCACATCATCACTTTAAATGGAGCAATGTGACCGAACTAGAAACCATCTAGGAATGGACGACAAGATTGCACCACGAATCCCCCACGTTGGTCATCGATCTGAGCGTAGACGTCTATTCCAGGCTTGAAGAGCATCCGCAGCATCTCGAAGGTTGCTACAGGAGTTGGCTTGGTATATCTTTGGTCTTCTTCGAGGATCTTGTCTCCCAGATTGCCCTCGAGATACTTCTGCAGAACTCCGATGTGGTGATATGTCTTTGCATCATCGCAGCTCTCTTTGTACTCTTGGAGCTTCTTTCGGAAGTGGACAAGAATGCTAAACGGTTCCTTGATTGAGACGGTATTGCCGAGGAGAGATTGGCCAGGGTAATAGTCAACAATTGCTCGGAGTGCCTTGATAATTAGTTCGGAATGGATAATCAATTCCTTATCTTCCATTGACTATTCGTCGAAGTTTTCCTTCTCGTCTGTCAACTTCTCTTAGGGGGTATCCTTTTTCCGGCTTTGCCTTTCTTGTAGATCTTGGGGAACAAAACCGTTACGCTATACAAGGCTTCCAGAATTGGGGACCCGGTCTCACTATAGCTGAGAAATTTAGCACCTGTTGTGAAACATGGAGGAGGAAACTTACGCTGTCTTGAATTTGTATGGAGCATCGAGAAGTTTGGTTCCTTTGATGTCACCTGAAAAATCTTCGTATTAGACTTTGTATACGTTGCTCGGCGCTGACAATAAGCTTCCTTGGCCACTTGGCTGCGGGGAAGGGGCACAGGAAGCTTAAATTGGCAAGGCGAGGCGAGGCGCTCAGGGGTTAAAAGCCCCTGAAAATTAGTACCGCATGCGCCGCGGCTAGCCTGAGGCCGAACATCTCAGCCTGAAAATTGTGAATCTAAATTTTAACACTGCTTTGAATAATTATTTTTATGATTTATAAAACGTCCAACAACACAGCCTCCTTTGACCCTGCGGGCGGTATAAGTTTACTCTGCATCCCTTCTCCGATCTTCAACCCGACTTAGCTTACTATTTCACAACCTTTCTCGTTAGTAAACCTTGGACAATCCAGGAAATGAGCTCTACCACAGCAACTGATAAGATACTCCTCTTTGACCTCCCCGCCGAGCTCGTCTCTAAAATATTGGTTCACGCCGTTCTCGCCCGTGGAATTAAGAGAGCTTTTAGGCTAAGGCTTGTATGTAGTATGTCTTGCTTCTCTTAGCCCCGTCACTGCAACTAACGGATTTCGCGCAGAGCGATTTTCCCAAGAAATCCAGCCTGTAATTTTTGAGTCGCGGCTGCTAGACGACTTGTACACAGAGAAAGTCTTGCCCGATTGGTACATCGAGAACGATCATGGAGCCAGCAAATTCTGGCACTCCTATCTCGTGTACAGAGTTCAGAACGAGATCTCTAAGCCTCCTCAGCGCCGCTATCTCGATATCGGCCTCGTTGCTGAGCGTGTATGTGAAGAAACCGGCGCTGACGTGGGGGCTACAATCGAAACTCTCTGCTGGCCGGCATTGCAACAGGGCACGAACCCTGGCAGTAACTCTAAGCTAGAGAAAGAGCTACCGAACCCTGACCTGGACCTCTTATGCGCCGCGGCGTATCTAAATCTCATCCCTATAGCGAAACGGCTGCTCCAAGAAGGCCATTCTCCCCACAGCAAAAGCCTTCTCTTCTCTTCGCCTATGAAACTCGCTGCATGGGCAGGGAACGCCCAGATGCTTGAAATATTTCAAGATCACGTGCCCGAGATGGAAGGTCTTGACCCCGCACCTGTGTTCAATTACAACTGGAGAGGGAAGGTAGGACCAGCTTCAATCAGCGGGGCCGCAATACGGGGAGATATAGACATGGTTCGTCTGGCCGTATACCCCCCTTCACGCGCCGCACCAGACAGCACGGATTTTGTCGGTGAAGCGTTCGGAAGCGTTGATCGCCGTAGCAGCACAGGCAATGCGCTTAGTTTAGCGCAATGGGCTACGAGGGATGTCGAGGTGTATAAGTACCTTGAGAGCTTCTTCTCTGAATCCAACAATCTATCTCATACCCTGGCAAAGCATGCTCGTTTGGGAAACCTCGAAATGGTGCGGCATCTCCTCGATGCTGGCGCCGATACCCGCGGAGTCTCTGGTCGAAATGAAAACCCGCTCATCGAAGCTTGCCGACGGTGCCACGAAGACGTCGTTGATCTCCTACTGGAACGAGGCGCCGACCCGAATTTTGACGGAGATGAAGAAAGAATACAAGAGGGTAATCCGATTGCTATAGCAGCCGCTTCAGGAAGTCTGACCATTGTTCGCAAGCTTCTTGGTCACGGCGCCGACTTGTGCCACGAGGATGTGGGCATTGAGATGGGCTACCACGCGTTAAATGCGGCGGTGCACCTTGAGCATACGGATATGGTGAAGTTTCTTGTGGCAGCGGGTGTTGATTTAGGAGTCTACGGGGAAACGATACTGAAGTCGGCTTTGTCACAGGGTCTCGACTCAATGGTTGAAATACTACGAGGGGAGGGGGTAACTCTCAGCTGATAAGAGAGTGCAGTGGGTGAGAATTCTTTAGAATGAAGAGGGTTCATGGGAATGTGAAGAATGATTATGGACAAATAGTCTATGAGCCTAAACCTTTTCAGTTGCGTAGGTTTGGCTTGTACCCTTTTTTCCTTTCTCTACATCTTTCAATCTCTTCAGTTCTTCTTTCACATCGTTTTCTCCTTTCCACTCCAGCCACTCCAACTCGCTTTTTACTTTCTTGAATTCCTCCTCACACTTATCCCTCTCCACTATAGCATCTGTGAACTCCTTCCACGCACTCTCATACTTCTCCTTCCCTTCACTATCTTTCTCATGCACTTTCCAAGTCCTCTATGCCTCATTAAAAGACTTTCATTCTTGATTCTGCTCATACAGCGCACTCTCGTGCTGAACCCGCAGCTCCAGCTTCTTCGCCATCAACACTTTCACCTCCTCCCCCTTTTCAAAAATCCCCAACGATCTGTAATAATCGTCTCGCATCTGATCTCTGCAACCCTCACCAAGTCTAAACCCGTGCCCCATTCTGTAGTATGCGACAGCGGCGATGATGAGGGAGATCCAGAGCGGGGCGAATGCAAACCATGACTCGTCGTAGGCGTTGAAGTTGCCAATTGTAATGAAGAGAGTGGAACCGAAGTAGAGGAGAGCAAGAGCGTACCACCCCATTGCATTGTTTTCGGATTCAAAAGTCGGTTCTCGATACATGGTTGTGTGACTTTTGAACTTGAGTCGGGATTCCGAATTCTAGATTTGCGCGAACATGAGGGGATGGCCTGCAATGGCTACGAGAGATACGGCGACAGAAATTTCTTGATTTTATATCGAGGTCACCATGAAATCGCAATGACCACACAAAACGTCAGATGACAATTAAGCAATCGTCATAGTCCACCGGCTCCCCTTTTTTGTTTCTGGTCGGCTAATTAAGCGAGCCCCTTGTTGTGCAGTGACGCTGCCTGGAGTTAGCAAGGACTGTAGGGTGTTGCCTATAGGCAGAACCTATAAGCCAATGCCTAAAGAGTGGACTTCCAGGTATATATATAGAGCACTTCACTCCATAGCAATTGAGTTCTTTATCCATTAAAGCCAACACCCCTAAGCCTTCCCATAGCTCTAGTCACGACTTCATGTTGCCCTACATTTCAAAGAAGTGATTTTGAAATTTGATTTACGTATATTGGGTTGGCTGCATGGCTCATACCGGTTTCATTTCTGGCGTGTGAGAGCATGTTCATCCAGTATCTCAACAAAAGCAGTCCAAGGGGGGAGACTTAAAACACACTGGAAACCCGGCATCGATTGAGACTTGTTCTCATGTGAGAAATGCGGTTTCCCGCACCTATCTATCACATACATTGCGCGAAGCTCAACAGAATGCGATTTCGTTCTATCCGCTGAGTCGCGGCATTGTCTGAAGGCGCAGGCGGTAGTACGGCGTTTTCATTGCGATACTACTATATGGATTACCACTAACATGGCTGTTGGTCTCTTTATTTGTCTGTTGTTGATAGGGGCACCTCGGCGCGTAAGAGCATACGCCTATTAGAGTTCGCGTCGACGAGGGAAATTATTATGGTTCAGTATGCTCCACAATATCTCTCTTCTAGGAATGCCACCATGGAGGATGATCTCTATTCCATTTCTGCCTCGTGGCTCTGGCGTCAGCCCTATTACTTTTGAGGGAGAGCTCAATTTACTTCGCCAGGAGATAAAGCAAGCTTGATATTGTATATTTAGATTTAAGGTTCGGTCTGAGTTCAGATAAGCCAATTCAGCCATCCTTTGCTGTTTGTCTTACATCCCAAATAACCTTCTTCTCTATTGTTCAAAGTGGCCTGGTTTAAATTGTCACGGGACAAGGGATCTTAGTGCGAAGTTGTGTCATACAACACTAGCTCCGTTTGCACTCCTACAAGCTTCACCTCGATCAAGAAGCTCCCTCTTCCTTCCTTAGCTTCTAGTCTCGGTACCAATTGAACGTATTGCTTGCTCACTCTATTGTTACATCATCCTTTACATAAATTCTGGAAGTGTTCAAGGTGGAAGCCGATTTCGCTAGTGACTGTACAGAAATAACAAACATAATTATATATGCAGCACCTTCCTCATTTTTTGTGGCTAGCTTATAAATCACATGGCGGCGAGAACAGTCTACCCACTCATATCGTTTCAACAAATGATACGCCTTAGGCTGTCTAGCCTCGCCATCCACTTAGCCTTACCTTCAGCCTACGAAGCTTCAAACTCTCATTAAATAATACACTTAATTTTGGACTCTAATTCCAATTCCTACAAACACGTCAAACTATTCACATCACCCGCACTTAAAGACGTCCTCTCTGAATATAATATCCATTGTTGTCCCTGGATTCGGCGCAGCATCCTGTAAGTCGCGGTTTCTACCAAGGTCAACGAACCTTTGACCAATCTCGTAAGCTTCACCTTCTTTTCTCAGTTTCCCCCGCTGATTATATACCTCCTCCGCTACTTGAACGATTAACCCAAAGCCAAGCAGCTTCGTCTTATCGACGAAACCATCAATCAAGGGCTGCAATGCTCTCGAGAGATTTTATCACGAGGTTGGCACGCATGAAATGGATTAACTTGAGAGATGATACAGCGGTCAGCCAATATATTATGAGAAGGTTCAGGAAACCTGATTTAATAATCTGTAACACACATTCTTAGCACTACACGCTGCCAAATATCTCGTACAAAATCCCCCCCTTCTTCAATCAATGTTATAAACGTAATATGTTTTGACATTACCTTAGCGTTGGCAGCCACGTACTGGTAAATCAGCTCTCTCAATTCATCGATCCCAGTATTCAAATCAGGGGTTCTCTCATCCGAATACGCTTAACTTGCAGCTTGACGATATTAGGAACTTTCGGTCCATTGAGACGGAGCATGCTTAAAGTTGGGTGGAGCTTGAATAAAGTCAACCTCTTCAAACTCTCGACTCCCCATTTCTCTGCCAAGATATAAAGTGGGGCATGAATAAGTACCTCGTCAATATTCTCGTGAAAGCCTTCGTTCATAATAGGATCGCAGTTGTGTACAAAATTGGATCGAGGTTTGAGGCGAGGATAAGTGAGAGAGTTGAAGGGGTTGTAAAGAGGCGTCGGCGGTCGTGGACTATGTCTAGACCAACTTTTCTTCTTGTCCTTTTTAGTAGTCCCGAAATTCCACCCAAAGTCCTCTACCGCTGCCTCCTCAACCGCAGCTGGTTCCGGTATACTATACACAACCTTTTCTTCAAATGTATCTTGCGGAAAGCATTAATCGCTCGCCTTCACGATCATTTCCGGGACCGAATAATCTCCAGTATGCGCGAATTGAGCGCATCGTATAAAGGTTTCTTTGTCCACGTCTTTCCACTCTGCTTCGCCAGACAAGCTCTCCGACATCTTTCCTCGCATCAATGCAGATAATGCAATAAATTAATCTGTGGACGCTTCTTCGTGGACCATAATTGAAACCTTATCCGCGCCAACGACGAATTTGAAGAGGCGAGAAAGGACTACCCTAGAAAGAGATATTAGCAATTGAGATTATAATATATAGGAATAGACAACACGAACGTTTCAAATGAGGTTAACATCTTGGATCTTGTATGAAAGCAAAGACTAGCACTTAGTGCTTCTCAAATCAATGTTCTCGTTGATCTACGTGTTGAGGAAGCGATTCCAGGTCACGTGCTCAGGGGTCGTCACTCGAAGTGCTGGAAATGGCGCTTCAGAGCCCTTGGGACTCACGTGATGCCGCGCTAGCGTTAGCGATCCAGGCATAAATAGCTTGCTCCCTATAGTTAGAACCAATCAAGTCGTCAACTCCAACCATATATTGCAATAAGAGGTTCGGAACCGAGGGGCCGAACTCGTGAACTAACGAACTCACCACATACCATCTATATAGCTATATAGTTTTCCTTTATAAAGTTGCGTGCTCAACTTTAATATACAACTTTCTATACTGATTTACGTAACACTTTAATTAACGATTAAACCCAACGATCACAAGGCACGTGATATACAGAACGTTATACTTTAAGCACTATCGTGTCTTAAAGTAATAGTAAATCAACTATGTCTAACCTCTCACACAACACCCGTGCTCCAGCCTTCCCTGGTTTTAGGGAGCAGGGACCGCAGCCGAATCCAGGCACCCCCGACCTATTATCTGAACCTACCCTAGAGAGGAGAGTCCTCGGATAACGATAAGACACAAGCTGAGAAGAACGCCTGTTTCCTTAGGGAGGTGGCTTAGGCCGTCTCTAAGAAAATCACTAAAGGACTTACCTAAGAACTTAAAAGGAAGAGACTAGCGATTAATAACAACGATAATATAACAGATATCAACTAAGAACTTAAGGCCAAAGCTAATAAAACCCTAAAGATTTGTGATGTGGTTCGCTTACCTGCTAGGTGGCGCCCATCACGTGGCTTGGGTGGCCGTTAGATGTTGTTGCGATTTGGGTCGCAGACCTGTTTCAGGGTACGCTTTGGCCTAGTGCCATACCCGTAGTTATAGGCTCTGGAAGCCTTTGTATAGTAGTTATCCATCTCCAGGGAGAATACACTCGTTATGGCTTTGGGGACCTTGAAATTCCAACAGATGTCTGGAATGATGTTGGTAGAAAACCTCCGACATCCAGGATCATGGTTCTGGGCACTTGATACGTGGCACGGGATGTCAGATAATACCATTGATTTCTATCATCATTAGGCCTTGGCATCGGACCCCTATTAGTAGCAGATAGCTAATAAAAGGGGGGCTTCTCTGGACCTCGGGGCTAGAGATTCGTTCTATAACTGAATCTTTTCCCCCCACACGTGACTTCTTTGCCTACCAACGCCTCCTCACAAATACCTTCTTATTATATAATATTAATAGACTAGTTAAGCTATAAGATATTATATTATATATTAATAAGTTTTTATAGACTAATAATAAAATATAATAACGAATAACAAGAGGCAAGTAGCTTAGGTGCGACGTAGTCGCGGCGCTGGGCTACTTGACTCGGGAAATAAGGAGGAGCATTTTATATTATAGCGCTATAGTGTTTATTTTTTAAAGTGTTATAGATCAATACCGGAGACGAACAGCCACACTGACGGAGGAACAAGTAAGTATCGTGCGAAATCCTAAGACGGGTCTACAAGAAAATTCCACGCCACACCTAAAATAGAGTTTCATGTTTTTCTCATAGGAGAATATCACTAATTCTTATTCATTTATAGTCCATGCAAATTGACCCCCTCCCCCTCCCCCAACCCCCTCAATCCATAAAAACCATCAACACATTTAGAGACACAGTCTTACTCCAAAGCTCTGCCAATGGAATGAAGAGAAATTAGGGTGTTTCCATAGCCTCTAGTGCACTCAGTCGTAGGGTTATTTTTGGAGAGGCACCCTCGATGAATGCAAATTAGATCAAGACCTACTGGTGGTGATCGTTATCAGTGTCACTATCTGCCACACCCCTAAAAAGAGGCTCGTCGACGTCCCAATCAATCATTTCATCGAGAAGTGGTGCTGGCCTCTCAATATCCAAATCGCAGCCGGGTGCATGGAGAACATCCCATTTGTAGAGCGCCTTTCGAGCACTACGAATCTCGAGATATTAGGAATTCAAATAATCGACAGCAGTCCGAAATAATTCGAAAAAATGGCGCATGTCTTCAAGTTCTAAGTCGAACAAGGTATGCAAGTCCCGAATCGCCACTTCCGCAGGTTCCTGTCTTCGATGGAACTCGACCAACTTCTTCCACTTTCTCTCGGCTCGTCTAAAGCAAGAAGCTAATTCACGAGGCTTAAGCGCTTCGAGGTAATTCTCTAGAAGCAGCACAGCTTTCGTCAATTTTGTCTCGTCGTCAAGTGAGATTCTCGTTCTGATATAGGAACTGAAAAGTCCCCACTTATTATTATTCTCCCTCTTAGTGAATTTTGCCAAGCGTAAATAAGCCGATGCAATGCGTTGGTACTGAGGCTCTATGATATGGAGGGCTTTGGATCTCTCCTCCTTGAACTTCCCCACATTATAATTTTCTGCTACTTCCTGCGCCGATTGCAAAGAAGTATGCAAAGAAGTAAATACCGGAAGAATTCCATAATATTCGTAATTCCAAGGCACATTGTATACACGGCAGTGCGTGCATCCTTGGTAGGGAATTTGAGGGACCTGAATGTAATAATTTGGAGCTCGAGGAGTATGTTCAAGGGGTACGACCGTTCGCAAGCCAACACGTATGTGGCGAGACTGTTTTGCATCTCAAAAATGAACTCGGCAGGCTCAGGAGATGTAACAAGCCTCTGTAATTCAGATACCAGTATGACCTTATCCTCTAAGTTTGACATCAAGTCAGGGACAGTGCCATCGCCGTTTGCTCGCCGTAGTTGCAGAAAAGTATCCGGGATCTCTGATATTGTAGCATTGCGAACCGAAAATATTTGTAACTTCCGAATCAGGTGAAAGGGCATCACTTTTCTCCGTAATTGGTCGCAATTTGCTTCCCTTGAGTGTTGGGACAACTTTGGGATTAACAAAGCTCCATTGATTGTGGTTGTGAATAACATATAGTACAACAGAATCTCGTAAAAGCTTTACCAAGCCGATTGTGTAGAGTATCGAGAATATTTAGATCGGCACTCATAATGACTTTCCACTTTCGGACTTTTTGGATTGCCGTGATACCTTTCTGGAAGCCATATATAGCTACAGGGGAAAGATTCTGGTGATTTTCGTCGGACCCCCAGCCGTGAGGGTCATATGCGAATGACATAGCAAAGGTATTCCGATAGTACAATACTTGTGAAGCTTCATGGTATATCTGCCAGCACGTCTGCAGGATATTTGGGAATAGACCGTAAGCGGCGTTAGCGCCAAAGTTGTCACCCTCTTGAATTGTCGAGCAGGTTGTCAAATCGGGGTTGGGGAGCAGATATCCATAATTTTGATACGAATCTCTAGTGGAAACTTCTTAAGAAAATATTATTTCTTAATAAGCGAGCGCTGAATAGGTATCAAACGCTGCTGTATCTTGAGGCGAATTTTATCTGGGAGATTATCGAGGAAGGGGATGTTAAAAAGGATATAGTAGATATCGTTGCTGGTTTCGAGGCTGTTCCTAGGATAGTAGGTGGTCAAAGTTGTTGTTGGCGGTATATCGGCCGTGTTATGTGCATTGCTAGCCATTGTGATTCCTAATGAGCTACAATGAATTAGTATGGAAACACAATTGTGAGGAAGAAGAGGCATTGCTATAAAAAAAAAACCCCCTGAATAGTCTGTGTAGACTGTTAAAAGTGCTTTTATGTATCGCCAAACCAGCAATGTCCAGTGTCCCTCCAAAACACAATCTTGCTATTCTGTGTTGTACCTGACAAAGTTCGATTGCGAATTAGCGAAAGAAACTTAGTCCAGGCTTTATACTAGCTCGGTATACGATTCTGCCTAACTAGCAGAGGACAGGACTATAAATGCAGGCCGCCCTTGATCCCTGCACTATTATATACCACAACGCAAGTTTGTGCGCTTTGTTATTTAATTCTAGATCTAGGAGAATTTGAGGAATTGGCATTACTTTCCCATTCATTTATAGCAGGCACAAGCCTAGTTTGCTTGTCTCATCACCCGACACGCGACCATCACATGCCGCAGCCGAACGCAACTGCTTGTCATGCCACGACGCTATAAAGCCAATTATTCTACTGTGAATTGGTAGTGAGTATCTCTTGAATTAAACTCAAAACCACTCCTTTGCAATCCAAGCACAATTAAAGCTCAAAGTAGGCATATCGTCGGCTGCAGAAATTTCCTATCAAATCACGAAAATGGATCAAAACGGGGAGATTCTATGAAAAAGGGATTCTCTTAAATACAATTCTCTCTGAGTGTACAATCAACAGTCAGCTCCAAATTACTCTGGCCGCAATTAGCTTCCCCTTCTATTGTGACAAAAAAAACCCTCGGATATTACAAGTCTCTAGATTTGTTTCTGAGTTTCCTTCCCAGCTCGTATCGGTATGAGCCTCAAAGTCATTCATACCATTGCTATTTCTGACATTTTGCCGGCCATTACTGTTTTCATCATGGATACTAAAAACTCCTCCACAATAATCGCCGTCATGCCGTGATTAGAGTTGTTGTTGGAGTCGCCATCATTGTTGCTAGGTATCATTATGAACCTTTGACTTTTGTTCATAATGTCGAAGTTCGGCATAGATTGGAGAAAGAGAATGAGAGCTGTTCCGAGGCACTCACCACCTCAGAACAACAGAGCGAGGAAATTTATCACGGTACGTCCTCGGCGGCAATTTCGAAACCATATCCGCCCACTCCGCAATTGATGGTCTCATGGCAGACTCGGCGGGTAATGAGCCCCAGTGACTGTTGCAAAGAACCTGATGATCGGCGTATTTATGGTGAGTCTCATCACTTACGGATGCAGCATCATCCCGAAAAGCTTCAAGGTAGTTTTCAAGGCAGGCTGCGGCCTCCATGATGTATTGGGAATGAAATGGACCCTTGTCTCTGCAATTGAGACAGAGAAATTCTCTGGGAACTTTATTAACCTTGGTGAAATTGGCAAGCTGCACAGATGCGGTAATAATTCGTTGGTATCGGGGTTCTAGATGTTGGAGAACTTATATGCAAAACCTCTTGAATCCATGTCGGTAATCAGAATCAGCAGCCTCTTTTGCTCGGTGTAAAGCGACGACTATCCCAAAATGCTCCTTCTTAGAGATTTCACTAAACATGTGACAACATTCTTCTTTTGCAGATCTGCGGGAACCCAAAAATTGGTGGTTAATATCAATGTATTGATCTTTTATAAAATCCCTCAGCGGCTCGTGACGTCCGAAAGCTAATGCGTATGTGACGAGAGAGTTATGCATCTCGAATAAGATGTTAACAGGTTGTGTCGAAGTGACCAGGTTACTGAGCTCCTTCGTAAAAGGCTCCTTCGAAAAAGCATTCGCGGCAATCGGGATATCGCACGACAGAGCCTTTGAAAACTTTTCGGTAGGACCGGTTCACCTGGAACCAAGGCACCAAATAGAGGGGACCCACTGCTGGATTGAATGGGGTGGCGATAGGTACTGACAACTAGTTTCCACTTGCGTACTTTTGGGAGAGCAATGATGCTTTTGAAGCTGTTCTAGTTTTCAAAAGATTGATATCTTGTTAGGGGAGAGACCATTTCAATACAGTAACCACCGTAAATATTTCGACAAAATCCAAATGCCATGAGGAAGGTGTTGCGTTTGTATAGGACGGGTGAAGCTTCTTCGTATATCTGCCAGCATACTCGAAGAATATTGGGAGCCAATTCGTAAACAGCTTTAGCGCCGTATTCGCCATCTTTCCTGATGGAGGCATGTTCAGCCAATACCGGTTTAATTAGGAGATGTTCATAGATGAAATCTCTGATTTCACGTGGGAATTTGTCGAGAAAGTCGCAAACAAGAAGTTTCGGATTCTGGATGGCTATGATTTGTTTCATAATGTGACGGCGAGCTTCCTCTGGAAGTTCTTCAAGACAGGATATATCGGTCAGCATATAGGCTGTCTTGGAGTTGGTGCTGACCGGCGTGTGTAGGGGTTGGTCGGCCATTTTGGCGAAAAATCAGCCACTGGCGTTGTGAATTCTCGATAGGATATCCTAGGATAACTTCGCAGGACAGTCGATCTGTTGAAAACAAGTTTGATTGAAGTTAACGGAGGAAGTATCGGGCCTGGTCAACGGGGAAGGATGGTCTTTAGCTACATCAGCTTTGCTATTCGATATCGTTGAATGGATCGAATCTGGTCATTAAAGAGCACAATTCATTTGCTGAATACCGTGCGGAAGAAGTTATCGGAGACTTTCGATTGCTGCTGACGAACGTTACAGCCTTAATATAGAAAGCTTTCCGAAAGTCGTCGGTCTTGGGCAATGATGCAGAATATTAGCGAGATGTCCAGGCCGAGCCACTTATTTTGCACAGTGATTGCATCCCCATGATCCGCCTAAAAATTCTAGATATTGAGGTACTGCTTTTGATCTTAATTCTTAATTCAATAGAGGAAGCATGCGAAGGGATTGGGGTGGCAAACTTTGGAAGGGTCTGTGAGGTTTAATTTGTTTGACTTGAAAAACAACGCCATCCCTTTCACTTAGAAGAACTACTTAACGCTTGTATTGATGAGAGCACATACCGAATCTCTGGCCTCGTAGGCAGGCCCGCCATCAAAAGGCCAGGTGCCATGAGCTTGGAAGTTATCTCCTCCTAACCTTACCTCGGAGAAAGCTTGACGCCGTACATTCGCCCCAAAAAGGCGTCGGATTTTATCGTTGAAAGTTCACATCCTGCCAGATTGAAGAGACATCCCAGGGAAAGAGGCTAACATGATTCCCAAATTCGATCCCCGAGTCAGAAGAATTCAAGCAACTGCCAACAGGAGTTGGCTAGTTGCACAGGCTTGGGCAAAAAAACAGTATCTCCAAGAGATAATGGCTTCTTTCAGATTCAGCACTGAAAACAAGGCTAACTCCCTGCTTCGTTGACTTGTTCCCCGGATACACTTAGACAGGTGGTAAGGAAAGGAGTGAAGTGTCGTTGAAAATCGATCGTGCCGAGGCAGGTCGCGCAGCCGAAGAATCTGGGGAAGTGGGGCAGCAACGCAACGTCCAGATGTCTGGAACTCCTCACCCCTTACAACCACATCTTCGTACATCATGGTATTTCCGATACGGACTTGGTCGCTTGCTGGAGCTTCTCGGGTAATTATTCGTGCCAATGGCCCTGCCTCGATATTGGGCGCCGTACGCCGTAGAGGATTTGCCGATGTCGCAGCAGACGATATGTCCCTTCCCTTGAAAGGTTTCAAGGTATTGGATATGACAAGAGTTCTTGCTGGTGTAAGTGTGTTCCTCCTAGAAATATTTCGTCCGCTAATATGCCAATGCAGCCATATTGTACACAGATACTAGGAGATTTAGGGTACAATTCCACCGCGATTCTAACACAAAATCGCACAAGCTTACCGAATTCAGCGCAGAAGTCATAAAAGTTGAACATCCTACGAAGGGCGACGATACTAGGCATTGGGGTCCGCCATATGCGAAATACAAAAAAGGATCTGGCAAAGAAGGCCCGGGAGAGAGTGCGTATTTCTTTGCGGCACGACTACCCTTCTCCAATCCTATACCAACAGCAGCTAATCTCTCTTGCTCAGGTAAACCGCAATAAGAAATCCCTTGGGCTATCATTTCAACACAAATCCGGTGTCGAGGTACTGCACAAACTTGCTCAAGAAAGCGACATTCTTGTGGAAAATTATCTTCCTGGCACACTTAAGAAGTACGGCATGGACTTTGAAACTCTGCACAAAATCAACCCAAGATTAATATACGCCTCGATTACTGGATATGGCCAGACAGGTCCATATTCGAATCGAGCTGGCTATGATGTTATGGTCGAGGCAGAAATGGGGTTAATGCACATCACGGGAAGTCGAGACGGACCACCTGTTAAGGTTGGAGTCGCTGTTACGGATTTAACTACTGGACTTTACACGAGTAATAGCATAATGGCAGCAATAATCGCGAGAAGTAGGACTGGTCGGGGCCAGCATATTGATGTTGCATTGTCGGATTGTCAGGTTGCTACCCTGGCTAATATTGCCAGCAGCTGCTTAATTAGTGGGGGAAAAGACGAGGGAAGATGGGGGACAGCTCATCGTAAGTCCTCAATCCTAATACTTTCATTTACTAAAACACTTATAGCATCAATTGTGCCTTACCGGTCGTACAGAACTAAAGATGGAGATATCCTCCTTGGCGGAGGAAATGACCGGCTATTCGGCATAATTTGCGATCGCATCAAGCGTCCAGATTGGAAAACAGACCCGAAATATTCAGTAAATGCCCAGAGGGTGGCAAATCGAGTTGAGCTCGATAACTCAATAGAAACCATTACGCAGACAAGGACAACGCAAGAATGGCTGGAGGTTTTTGAAGGTTCTGGTTTACCATACTCGGCCGTAAACGATGTACAAGGAACTTTGAGCCACAAGCACGTTCTGGCCAGAAATATGGTCAAGGAGATGGACCACGAATGGTGTGGTCCTATGAAAATGGTAAATACGCCGGTAAAGTACAGCGAGAGCAAACCAAGCATTAGAACAGTACCACCAATGTTAGGACAACATACCGACGAGGTCTTGAGAGAAATATTAGGGCTTGGAGAAACTGAAATAAACGCTCTGAAAGCTGAGGGGGCGGTTAGATAGAATATAGAGATAAATACATCTTCAGATGTATCTCTTGATGATTTGATGACTAGTAGAAGCAAGAGAATTGGCCAATAGAAAACTCTGGTTTGGTTCAATGGAACAAAATTGCTCTTTAGTTCTAACTAAAGGGTTTTAAACCCCCAAGTATGCACGGTGCATTTGTACATCAAGCCGGCTTTTCTGCTTCTTTCGGGATGTGCTCTGAAGCCTGGAGGGGGAGAAGTCGGTGGGTGGTCACATGACCTGATCACGTGGAGCAGGAAACGAATTCTTTTCCGTCGCCTGACCCAATTGTTACCTCGAAAGCAATCGGAGGACATCTCAGAGTGTTGCGAGTCATCAGCAGCAGACCTTCCACACCCTGTCTTTTTCAAGTAGACGTGTTGCGCCAATGGCACTTTCTTGAGCCTCAACACCATCCATTATCACGACTTTACAAGGAATCGAGCTCTCCTGTGTCGATTCACAACATCAATTGCTTCCGGTCAAGTTTGTACCACTTCTTTGGGCCTTGGCCTCCTATCTTACCTCAGATCGACTAATACTGATTGTTGCGATAGCAGCGACGATCTCCGGCGCATAGAGCTCTTGATCGCCTTCCAAGATGGCGGAAGACGCGCCCCCAGCAGCTGGGCCGAGCAGCGCAGACACTCCAATGAACGACTCACCTCCCAAATATGTTCCTCAATTCTCTGCTACGACTGAATTGATTCTCAAGCGCATCCAATCTGGCTCCGTGGGCAGCACCACCAATCTCTCCTCGATTGCAATTCCGGGTAACCATCCTGGTTATGAGGACATGAGGCGCAACGTCTTAATGGGCATGAAGACTACAATGAATATGGAGATCCCGAGTACCCCATTAAATAATCGGGCGAGAGCTGGGGCAGCTGGCCGGGCATCTGGTGGAGGAAGTGCAATTGCGCCGAAACCGAGTACTTCCTCGAATAATAGTACTGGAGGATCCGCAAGTGGAAAAGGAAAGGGGACTGGGAAGGGAAAGGGCGCTCGAGCTGGTACAAAAAGGAAGCGGATGAAATCTGAAAGTCTAAGCACTGAAGAATCGGAAGCAATGTCGAAGCTTGGAGGAGATTCGGATTCTGACGATGCAGAGAGCGTTACGGAACTGCCCAAAATAACTCAGTCTGGTCGACAAGTTGTGAAGCCTGCTCCTTTTGTTCCAGCAATATCAGAAAGCCATACTAAGCGGAGGGCGCCTTCAAAGAGATCACAGGAGCAGGCTTTGTGCAAACGGTGTGGGAGAGGTCACAGTCCACAAACCAACATGATTGTATTTTGTGATGGCTGCAATCTTGGATGGCACCAGATGTGTCATGATCCAGTAGTCTCAGAAGAGATGGTGAAGGACGAAACTGCACCGTGGTATTGTGCTGATTGCAGCCGTAAAAGAGGTCTCAAGACTGCTGGCTCTGATACCAAAGGAGTCAGCTGGCAAGGTCGCAGTTCAGAAGAGGTGCATCACAATTCCTCCCCTTTTTCAAAACTAATCCTAACGTAAAACAGAAACGCTCGTACTTCAACTCCCTTCCACATCAGCAGCTCATATCCCTTCTCATGCAAGCTACAGTCCTTCATCCGAACATTCCGATTTTTCCTCCAACTTTTAATGCGTCCTCCTCCCAGAGCAATTCCCAACGCGCTCAGTCAGCATCCCGCACCAATGCCAACTCCCAGCAACCATTTGCTCCTCCTGCTACTGCAGGTCTCTTTTCACGTGCTGAAGCTAACCCAAATGCGACAATCAACTTCATCCGCAAGATAGCGCCAGGTCAAACACCCCCAGCTTCTACTTTTTCGCCCTCACAGCCAACATTTACTCACTCCTCTTCAGCACCCCCAGCCTTGAACGCCCAGGGCGAAGAAAGCCGAGAGAGTACTCCTGCTAGCCCACCCTATCCCAAACCAGGCAATGGCTTGATGGCAAAGTTAGGCCCAGATGAAGATGATATTGAGTGGTTGGTTGACAACAACGACTTTGAGGCGTTTAGTCACGTAGTGTATGATGATCAGGGTGAGAGAATTGAGGAGAATGGCATGTCAGTAATGGGTGGATCAGGCCTCAATGATTGATTTCTGATTACGATGGTTGTAAACGGGCGAGTGAGTAGGTCTTGTAGGATTATATGTATGGCTCATGGGCGGTTCTTTGCACATACTTGAATGGTTGCATCTTATACGGTAAGGTTTACGAGGTTGACAAGGCCGGGTTGCATGGAGTTGTGGACCATATTCACAACAGTAGCTTCATGTCTAGCATTGATTTCTCTCAAGGGCAATCTTCACCTAATCGTGTCACAAAATCCACAACGCAAGCCAAGGCGATCTGAAGAATAGATGGTATGCCACAACTCCAAAATTCGGGACTCTCAAGGTAATCACTCCCAAAAGTCTTATAATCGGAAGTTCCAATCACCTTCTCTCTCGGCTTTCCTGACATGTCTGCGATCGATCCTTCTTCTCGGTGGGTGTCACTGGTAAGCGTCATTGGTTTACAGTTGAAAAAAAAAAGCAAAATTCTCATGCCAGACTTCCCCACACTATTCCTTAAGCCCGTGGCCAAGACCTTGGTTGAAGCAGCTGGCACAAGTTACTCAGGCATACATACATTTGAGACTGCACAAAGTATTACGGACATACCATTCTCTCCTCATAGTTGCGCGGACCTCGCAGATGAAGCTCTTACGATGACTATGTACTGTATTTAAGCCTAGACCAGTCTACGGTTTATTGTATTGGTTACCAACTGATGACTTTGCCGCCCTTTGCTGGTGAGAGCTTTCGATATGGTTGAGATTTGTCACAGTATTCTCGGAACTGAAACCTTTTTTCTATTGTCTCTAAATGAGATCATGGATGCGATGATAACAAATTGAATCGTTCGTGGTTTCGAGTTCTAGGAAATCGCCGAAGGTCGTTTAGTGAGAGGGGTCTCTGCTTACATAAGATGGCGGGGTCTTGCAGAATGGGCTGATCTAATGAGGCGATTCCGACTCCAACAACCACATTCCCTGAAACCTCTCATATCAGACAGCAACCGTGACCTGCATTGCATGGCATAACAAATGCGGGACGCTGCCTGTCGATGAGCTGACCCTGGAAAATAAAAGCTAAGTACAATCGCTTCTCCTCGACTTCTCTTCTCCATTTCAATAACCAACCTTCAACCTTGATGTGAGTCTTTCGAGTATCATCATCAATGCAAAAATGTCATTATCGCAAGCATCAATTTCACGAGTTGCTCAAGTATGGCCAAAATGGCTCCCAAAAGCAGTTGCCGAAGCAGAAACTCGAATCATAACCCCGCAAATACCTCCCTCGATTCTTCGAAAGCCATTACCACCCATGCCTTTCTCCGCTTCATTCCAGTCTCTCTTGTCACATCCTGCAGACACATCGCTCTCAAGCTGGAAGTATAAAACCAACTCGTCATTCGCCCTCATGTCACAACCGCAGATTCGAACAATCACAACCTCCGCCATTCGATCACGACAAAATCCTCCAACACACCAAGAGGTATCGTCCACAAGAGCACCGCAACAAGTCTGCGATCTAACATCTCCCTCTCAGTCACCACCAGTATGGACCCCGCCTACGGATGCGTCGACACGACCTGTCACAATTGTCGGAGCTGGGGTTCTCGGAAGGCGGCTGGCAATGATTTGGGCCTCTACCGGAAGACCCGTCACCCTTTATGATGTCTCCACAGCTGCTCTTGAA
>JAAMPI010000070.1:0-74291 GCA_013054445.1 Cudoniella acicularis | reverse complement strand
AAAAAAAAGTGTGATATTGTGCGGCTAAGATGCTCCTCAAAAACAGCTGCTGAAAGAAGGCTGCACAGGTAAGTATCATGGCTCTCAAGCCATTGCTCTCAATGGCTAACTTCTATGGCTGATTTAGCACAGCACATGGAGTATGCAGTTTGAGCCTTGATTTGCAAACACACAAAAAGTATAGTGTGGCATGACAATCGGCTGAGACGTTCTTTTGCCCTGCTGATATTGCAGTAGAAACTGAGGAAAGGGGCTAGAGTGGAAATATGAGTAAGCTTGTTTCATAAGAAAGAAAGAGCAACAGGAGCTGATGAACAATGTGGGGGAGCCTTGAGGATTCGATTTCTTCTCATCCGAAGAACTGTACTCCGCACCGTACCTGCGTTATGTTGTTACACGACAGGAACTCCTTTCTTGGCGATCCCAAGGGCGGACATCGGGGACTCGGAGATGTAATCGAGTACGAACTTCCATTCCAAATGTAGCAGTGTGATTTTCCGGGCAAGTGCAGGATCTGAACTTGTTTTGCTGTTGCAAATAGACTTTTTCGAGTTACCAGATACCATACGACGTGCAGGTCTGTTGTATCGTACTGTACTGTACTTGTACGTGCAAAGTCCCGGGTTTGAAATTCGACGCAAGTGTAGATCCTGATCCTTCTGGATGACGTCGAATGCTCGATAAGCAATCGCTGATACGACTGATGGACTCGGTAGTATGAAGATCATCGTCACTCGTGACCGGTGATGTATGAAGGTGTTTGTGAGCCATTGGGTCGGCAGCGTAGGATGGGATGCATCTTCGCGCCCAGCTGCGGCGAGACTGCAACTATTTTGCGACGTGCGGAATGCAAGGCTCTTCCTCTCAATCCTGAGGAGACATCCCACATAATCGTGGGGATTGTTTAAGTAAGGTTATCGATAGATTAAAGGCGTTTCTTGCGTGGACACTCGAGACGGAGGAGTGCTGTACAGTACCTCGTACAGGTAGTTCGTGAGCCGTGGGACCGTTTTAGAACATCGAGCAGACTGCAGATCTAGAGTCCAGATGTGGTGGGGAGCAGAGACGTGAAACGGATCTCTGGAACCTTCACCCGGTGTCACCAGGATTCGCCGTTTCAGTTGCTTCTAGAGCCCGTCGTCGAGCTTCCAATTTCCAATTTCCAATTTCCAGGGTATCCTCCTTGGAACCTCGTGTGGGTGCCCATGTGGCACCTCGAGCCGATGTCAAGATGCCTTCAGATACGTATTCGGGCTCTTGTCGTCACAAAGAGGTCTAGCGATGCGAAAGGAGACTTGGTGGTGTTGATGGGATGGGAATATGGCACGAGGAAAAGAGTTCAGACTGCGAGGTCCCGACGGGTATGACGGAAGACGAGCACTTAAAAGGTACAGTCACGTGGTTCCACTGAGTCAGGTTAAAACACCACGGCGCACCCGACGACAACTACCTGCCTCTTTCTACGCTTTCTACACCAACCCCGAAACGTGCAAGACAGTGGATGACTTCGCCGCTTACAATTGCGAGTGTAGTCGTCTCGTCCGCACGTCGAATTACTGTCCTTTCCCAGCCGAAAAAGATGCTGGTTCGGACAATGGCATCCCTGAGCACGCCGCGAGACCCCAACACGCTCTCAAATTATGAAAATTGGAGAACGAAGCACACCATAGCTGATCTTGCTATTGACTTCAAGAAACAAAGCTTGACCGGCACCGTTACGCTGGAACTTGAATCTATCACGGAGAAAAAGTCTGAAGAAATCGTTCTTGATACAAGTTTCTTAGATATCAAAGATATCAGTCTCAATGGCCACAAGAGCAAGGACTGGGTAGTCAAGGACCATTCTGGGCCTTTTGGAAGTCCACTTACTATCAAAGTTCCTGGAGGAGCGGCAAAGGGATCTATCGTGGCCTTGAAAATTGGTGTTTCGACCACAGACAAGTGTACAGCGCTGCAATGGATGACACCAGCTCAAACCTCGAATAAGAAATTCCCATACATGTTTTCCCAATGCCAGGCTATTCACAACCGATCCATTTTCCCTTGCCAGGATACACCCGATGTCAAAAGTACCTACGATTTCCACATTCGTTCTCCACTTCCAGTTATTGCCAGCGGCCTGCCCACTGGAGCATCATCTTTCAAGCATGGTTCCGATGGAGAACCCGGCACGATGCTGTACTCCTTTCACCAGGAGATCCCGATGCCATCCTACCTTTTTGCTCTTGCATCAGGAGACATTGCCTCTGCTTCTATCGGTCCCAGGTCATTGGTGTCAACCGGTCCCGAGGAACTCACTGATGCAAAATGGGAATTGGAGGCAGATACCGAAAAGTTCATCGAGGTCGCTGAGAACTTGATCTACCCATACCAATGGACACAATACAACGTTCTGGTCTTACCGCCCAGTTTCCCCTATGGTGGCATGGAGAATCCCGTGTTTACTTTTGCGACACCGACGATCATTAGTGGCGACCGAGAGAACGTTGATGTTATCGCCCACGAATTGAGCCATAGCTGGAGCGGAAACTTGGTTTCTGCAGCAAGTTGGGAGCACTTGTAAGTCCCATTATCGACTTTTGCTGCACTCTCAGCATCATATGAAGATACCATGGAAAGTGCTAACTTTGGGCAGTTGGCTGAATGAGGGCTGGACTACATACCTCGAAAGGAGGATTCAAGCAGCTGTTCACGGGGAATCTCATCGTGATTTCTCGGCGATCATTGGGTGGAAGGCTCTCCGTAAGATTGCGAGTACCTCAATAATGTATCCGCTAATATTTCTCAGAGGACTCCGTCGATCATTTTGGTGCTGACCACGAATTCACGAAACTTGTCATTGGCTTGAAGGGCATAGATCCAGATGATGCATTCAGTAGTATTCCGTACGAAAAGGTGAGTTTTAAATTTCAAATAATATTGGAGCCCAATCTAACATTTTCAGGGGTTCCATTTTCTCTACTACATAGAGAAGCTCGTTGGAAAGCCGGCCTTTGACAAATTTATTCCTCATTACTTCAGAGTCTGGAACAGAAAGTCCCTCGATTCATATGAGTTCAAAGCCACCCTGCTGGATTTCTTTTCCACGGACAAGGAATCGTCTAAGAAACTAGAGTCTCTGGACTGGGACGCCTGGTACTACAAGCCTGGTTTACCACCAATGCCCGAGTTCGATACCAGCATGGTCGATAAATGTTATGAGTTAGCCAAGAAATGGGAGTCAAAGGTCTGTCATTTCCAATACCATTTCTAAATTCCCTTTCTAACAAAGACTATAGGACTACAAGCCATCGCCCTCTGACATCGAAGGCTGGACTGCCAACCAAATAGTCGTCTTCCTCGAGCGTGTCCAACTCTTCCCCGAACCACTCACTGCATCCCAATCATTCGCAATGGGCAAGGCTTACTCCCTAACTCACACTCGCAACGTCGAACTCAGCTCTCGCTACCTTGGCATTGGTCTCAACGCTAAGGATGAGACAGTCTACCAGCCTACATGTGAATTACTAGGCAAAGTAGGAAGGATGAAGTTCGTCAGACCTCTCTATAGGAAATTGGCACAGGTAGATCGTGCTCTGGCTGTCAAGACGTTCGAGAAGAACATTGACTTTTACCATCCTATTTGCAAGCAGCAGATTGAAAAGGATCTGGCAGGCTAGAGTATCTTTCCTGGAAAACTTGCGAACAATTTGGCTAGCACTTATGTGACCTCCACGTCTTCAATTCCATGCCCTGATGGCATAAATTCAGCTAACTAGTCAACCACTTGATAGTCTAGCAAATTGAATTCGTGGCTTTGACTCTATACATTATATATAGTGTGAATGACCGACTACAAATAATCACTTCACCTTATATTCCGCCTTTTCCTTTTCCACTGCTTCCTTCCCATCATTTCAATAGGTGTTACACCTATTCAAGCTCATATTGTCTGTCAATAAGGTTTGAATTCTTGTCTACCAGAATATGATATTTTGACATCACAGAATATATACCAATCAATATTTTCCGATACTCAAAACGTAAAGTAATAAAATTATTTAAAATAACAAATATTCAGTCCTCCGCAATAAGTTCTAAATACATGGAATGCATTTGCCACTGAATCACCAAGTATGATATCCTCACCACTTAATAAAATAATCGAGTTATTACTCATCCATTCACCAGCTGTCTAACATAAATTAACTGAGATATATCGGAGTATGACCATAAAGATAGGTGATTATGATTCAATAGATTATACCCATATAACTAAATAGATATAGATAACCCCCAAAGAGCAGGCTTACCACTTTGACACAAAAGGATCAGATAAGAAGTTAGTAGTTGGAATAGCTTGGATACTATAAATAATTCTTGAATCTGAATTCAAAAATTCTACTGCAACCTTTTAGTCATGCAATGCTATTATATTAATTCTTCTCTGTTCAAAATCAAGTATTGAGTGAATTGAGTAACACTTTCTACGAGGACCTGACCCTGTGAGAATGAGGAAGATCTCACTAGCCTGAAGGGTGAAATCGATCATAACGCTCGAAAATCATTGAATAATGACTCATAAGTGCAATACTAAGAGATTAATAGAGTCCTTGAAATAAGTAGTCGAATCAAAAAGGGAATATCTCCACCTTTTCTTTTATAATAATATCTCAAACATTCGGTGCAATATAATAGTGTTTTATTTTATTTCAGGTGTATTGAAATGCTTCAAGTGACTACGTTACAATAGCAAGCAAGATGATAGAAAAATAAGTGTTGTCATCGAGAGAATAACAATTGTAACTTAGCATTTATACTTGAAATGGCGACCAAATGCAAGAGGGGATTGATTATTTGGCATTGTACTTTATAATTTCCAATTCACCCTAACACTAGATGATGTTTTTGCTCGTTTGGCAAATGCTTATGCAGTTCCCTAACGCCATGCTTCTAAAATTCACATGCGGCTGGTCTATGATCGCTTGACGCTCGCATCCTCCCATTTGTAGATCCCGTAAACAGACTGTATGTATTCTGCTTTCCATAAACCATCCTCCAATTCCCCATGTCCATTCATAACTTCCGTAGCATGTTGCTTATCTGTTTGCCCCGGCCATAAAAGCATCGGGTGGTAATTTATCCTGTAAACTGTTAACTTGGGATCATTCAAAAGATAATATAGTTCATGAAACGCACCTTGTTCGCGTTGAACACAACGAGTGCCTTCTCCAGATCCCATCTTGTCTCTGTCAAGCACATTGCCGCATAATTTGCTGTCATGCCTGTTAACCTCCCCAACTCTATTGCGAGGGCCTCCTGCAATTGCTGTTCTGGGTTGATGGCATTCGCAGCTGGTTGAGTATTTTCAAGGGTTCGAGGCAGAGCCAAAGTGCCCCACGGTCGAAGAGTCATCATATCACTAACGACTCTAATTGGAGGTCCTCCAGGTCCACCGGGTCCTAGGACGAAAGTCCGAGAAAAGCTTCGAAGCGCCTGATCCGTAGAGTCGTTCTGCTCCTCGAATTCGCCGTGCATTGTAACGATCAAACCATCTACCCCTCGAGGGCTCTGACCTGAGGGGTCAACTAGCCCGGGAAGAGGATTGCATTCGATGATGTATTTGTCGGCTTGAGTTTGTATGTCGGGATGCCGAGTTGCGGGTAGAGTGGACCATACTAACTGAATTGCTTGACTGCCTCGATGGATTCGACTCATTTGTGTAGGAAGATTTGTTACTCGGGTCAAATTTCGTGAGTGTTTGATATATGGTGCCCACGAGGGAATAGGTCCTTTTGAGTCCCGCGGACCAGTCAGACTGAGAGATATTGAGTGAACGGATTGGGCGTCGTAGAAGGTTGCCAACAATTGAGGGCGATTGCTGTCGTAAAGAACGATGAATTGCCTGATAAAATTTTCTCCAACCTGGCCTACATCTCGAAAGTCAGGTGCAGCTAGCGGGATTGGGCATTTTGCTATCTCAATCGCGGCTGCAACTTCCTCGGGTGTTCTGACTTGAACGCCGTTCAGATATTCAAGAAATGGATAGCGTTTCATGATGTCGGTTTTTAAGGTTGCTAACTGCGTCTCGATTGGGTTGTTGGTAAGCAAGAGAGTTGTAAGGTTTTTCATCTTCTGGCCCCATGCATCCAAAGAGCTGAGTTGGGCGATTTTGTTTCTTGAGAGGTCGAGATTTTTAAGATCCGGGAAGGTTTGTGCGAGCGCAGTGACATCCGCAACATCCGCCAAGTCGTTGTCTGCCAATGTGACGCTGACAATCGCATCGCGCTTTTCCTGCCTGTTTTTGAACAAGCTATCACAGACGACCATGAGAGCGGGGAATATCTTTGAAGTGGTGGTGGTCCCATCGAAAACACCCATTTCCCTGAGCCCAGTATCCTGCGCAAGAGCTGAAAGATTTAACAGTTTGAGGTTGCCGTCATATCTCGACGCAAGAACTGCTTTCAGACGCTCCTTGGTTTCCTGGGCACTTGGGGAAGGCTCATCTTTCTTGTCCCCTTTTGTTGGTGGTGATTGTGTTTCGTAGGCTTGTATCCTCAGTACTGATCCAGCAAACGAAAAACTATCGAGCTTTTGAATGGCGGCAATATCCTCCGGGTTGGCTGTAATTATGACCGAGTCACCCTTCTTTAGTGACTAATTTGACGTTAGCAAGGTATAACAACCTTGAAAATGGATCGCGGAATACAAAGCGGTAATAACAGGAAGGTCGAACCCCGACTCGTCGTTGGACTTTGGCTTGAACACGAGTCTAGTGAGACGCCGATGATGGATGTACTTCGTGACCCGCGACCAAAGCGATAACATACCTTTTTGATCTTGATTGCCCTATTCGATTTGGAGTCCAGGGCGCTTGCTTTTCGTTCCAGGAATGCCAACAATGACTCCAATCCGCCATCTGGATTTGACGCCGCCTTGCTTTCATTTAATCCATCGACCTGGAGTTGGCTGCCCGGAGCTGTAATGCGCGACTCTAGCACATTTGCTTGTTTTGCTCCTATACCTCGCATGATGGCTTGTTGAGCCTTCAATACCCCCGCACTTGCATTTCGCGAGGGCCCTCCCCGTCCACGCCCTGAACCTCTAGAAGGGGCATTTCCCTCAATTTGACCTCTACCAGATCGTCGTTTCTCACCAGCAGTAGTAGGATCCATCACCAGGTCTCCATCTTTGTCGACTCGAACAGGACCGGCCCCTCCTCTGCGCTTCTGTATTCCACCACGACCTCCGCCACGGATACTGGGGGAGGAGTTTCTGGGGCCTCGCGGGGCTGGCGAGGCTCGTTCTAGCATTGTTTTGTTGTCGCTGTAGTTTTTTTTTCGTAAAGTTCGATCCGACGCAATGCCCTCGGGGCGGAAGGATGATGATCAGGTCAGACTATTCGTGGGTGTCGCTTGAAATCGTGTAAAAAAAAAAGAGTGAGGGGAGGTCAACTCCAACTAAGAGAGCGATGTGGCGAGATAGAGGTCCTGCTGGTAGTCTTTGTGGTTGGTTGTGAAGTGGTCGAACGAAGAGTTGGATAGTCAAAGAAGAGAAAGATGTCGGTCGTTTTCAAGGCAAGGCTGCCACTAACCTTTAAGGTTAAGCGAAACCGGATGACTCGCCAGGTCACGTGAAGCCTATTTTGCATCATCCCGCGTCAATTGTAGAGTCATAATACGAGTAGGCACAATACTAAGTTAGAGCTGTGCCTTGAATAATAGCGAATAGAGCACCTCTGTTGCCTGAGACTGTGAGGACGTTGAGTAAATAGGAGGAAACTGTGACTCCGTGCGACTCTTTGACTGACATGGTGGGGCAGCGCCGGGGTGATCACTGCCTGCCATTCCAATGCTGAAGCGTGCAACGGCACGTATTAGATGCCAACAGAAAATTGCTTCTTGAATATGATGTCTTGACGCGTCTTGATAGTAGATAACCTAAAAGGATAAAGGTATTTGCTTCAATTCTCTGAATATATTCTGGCTCCTTTTTCAGCCTCTTTAACCCCTGCCAATGCACCTGCAGGTACGCCGGCGCGGCCGCGCGGGTGACCGAGCCTTTTGAAAGCTGTCCTCAAGATATGCTTCGAGAATTTGACTGCATTTCTCGGCCTGAAGCTTTCGGCGCAGCAGATCAACAGGTCATCATCAATTTTCTTTCTCTCCTTCGCGAGACCAATGCGGTCTGAAGACTATTAATTTATGTATCTTTGAACTCGAGCATTTTCGCCTTCGCTTCGAGGCCTCTGCTCTTCGTCCGTCAACTACTTTGTCTTCAGCACAATTGTCTAATCCGCCGATAGCCAACAATGCCACCCAAATCCAGATTTACGAGGCTTGATGCCTTTACAAAAACGGTTGATGAGGCGAGAGTGCGCACGACATCGGGTGGAATTATCACGATAGCTTCATTGCTCATCGTTCTCTGGCTCGCATGGGGAGAATGGGCAGACTACAGACGAATTGTTATCCACCCCGAATTGATTGTCGATAAGGGAAGAAGTTAGTTGCTCTGAATTCAAATATTTCTATAGATTACGTACTGACTTCTTGCGCTTTGTGTAACTAGGTGAGAAGATGGAAATACATCTAAACATCACCTTCCCCAATATCCCTTGCGAGCTCTTGACCTTGGACGTAATGGACGTTTCTGGAGAGCAACAAGTCGGCGTCATGCATGGTGTTAGCAAAGTCAGACTTGCGCCTCAGTCAGAGGGCGGTCGTGTTATCGATGTGAAGGCATTAGACTTGTATGTTTCCAGATGTGCCTTCCACGGCCTGGCTGATTATGTGCAGACATTCCGACGAAGATAAAGCGACACATTTGGATCCGGATTACTGTGGTGGATGTTATGGTGCTACCCCTCCTCCAAATGCGCAAAAACCGGGCTGCTGTAATACTTGCGACGAGGTTCGGGAGGCTTACGCAAGTGTCTCGTGGGCTTTTGGGCGAGGAGAAAACGTTGAACAGTGTGAGCGTGAACATTATGGAGAACGCTTGGACTCGCAGAGGAAGGAAGGATGCCGTATTGAAGGAAGCCTTCGAGTGAACAAAGTTGTGGGAAATTTCCACATCGCCCCTGGCAGGAGCTTCAGCAATGGCAATATGCATGTTCATGACCTTAACAACTATTTCGATACCCCAATCCCCGGTGGCCATCTTTTTAACCATCAAATTCATTACCTACGCTTCGGTCCACAGCTTCCCGAGGAGCTCTCTAAAAAGATGAGCACCAAGACGAGTTACTGGACCAATCACCACATGAACCCATTGGACGATACCGAGAAAATTACCCACGATCCAGCATACAACTTCATGTATTTCATCAAGGTCGTCTCTACCTCATATCTACCCTTGGGCTGGGAGAATCAGGATGCCCACCCAGGCGATAACGAGGTGGGACTTGGAGCATATGGTCATCTGAATGATGGTAGCGTGGAAACACATCAATATTCTGTTACTAGTCATCGCCGAAGTTTGAATGGTGGTGATGATTCCGGTGAAGGCCACAAAGAAAAAGTGCATGCCCGTGGTGGTATTCCTGGAGTATTCTTTTCATATGTAAGTTCCCCTTCTTTTTTGACAACGCAAGTATTAACAAGACGCAGGATATCTCCCCAATGAAGGTTATCAACCGCGAAGAGAGATCTAAAACTTTGACCGGATTTTTGACTGGACTTTGTGCAATTATAGGCGGAACCTTGACAGTTGCAGCGGCAGTTGACCGAGGGTTGTACGAAGGAGGCACGCGGCTCAAGAAGATGCAATCTAAAAATTTGTGATGGAGTTTTCGCATTTGGGAGGCTGGCATGGAAAGGAGTTCATAGGATTTGAATATAGGTGATTACTAGATACGAGAGTGCTACCGGTACTCATTTCGGTTCTATGTCCCGGTGAAATGCATTGCGATGCTTGCTCGGGCTTATCAGAAGTCTGTTCGTCCAAGCTTCAAAACAGGCCTCGCTAGTTGGCTAATTTCACTCGGAGATTCCCCCGGAAAAAATCTTTGACGAACAGACTTTTGACAAAGCAGAGTAGAAGTGCGGAGATTTGAATTGCTGTGTCCCATCAAAACTTTTGGGGCTAGTCAGATTTCTGGGGCAGCGATATAAACGATCGTCCAAATATATGTTCTCCTTCGCTTTCCCCAGTAATTTACTCGTCTGAACTTCGTCAAAGCTTCTGAACAAGGCTATCTCCGGATTATGCATGTCACTAATTGGTAGGCCTTGTTCCAGAAGCATTAATGAGAATATCTATAAAACTACTTTATATTTATCGGTCCGGTTTCTGAAAGCCAGGGAGGGAGGAAAGCCTGAATGCCAACTGCTAAAAACCTAGTTAGTATATGCGCAATAAGAGAGCGACTCGAAATCACCACGAGTAGTTTGTGAATCGAAGATTTGAATCATTGAGAGACTTCCTGCTTCACTCAGTCTTACTTCCCAGAGTATTTCAGTACCACATGTCTTTAATTCTGGCCAAATTGGAAGAAATAAACAAGTTTATCTTGGTGGCCAGCAGGTCTTTAAGAACGTAAATGTCTCGCTGCGCCCCGCAGCGTAAGGCTGAGCACGTTCAGTCGTGGCAAATTCATTCGCAACTTAGCGACGAATCAGAGCGTATGAATGAACGTTTTGTTCAGCTGCCAAATCTGCTTGTCCAAAACACAACGGTTTTCGGGGTTGGTGCATAAAGGCGAACTCCTTGATTTCAGGAAAACGGACGAATCACAGGCATTTCGTCCCAAGTCCAAATTCTCGTAGATTGACTGCAATTTAGAAGTTTTTATTACTGGAACTTCAGCTCCAAAGGTGTTGCAGTTGCAGTTCTTCAATGTCCCAACAGCAGCAACAGTGCCCCATTTTTGCCGCGAGTCTGTAGTTTAAATATATTCTGGAAAGGGCGGCCCTGCCGGCAGATGCAAACCTGGGGCAAAAGGGGGGCCGGCGCGAATCGGAGGGCACAGCTTGATGCAAGTCCAAGGGTCTCACTGTAGAATGGCATGCACTGCAGTTATATCTTGGACTCGATGCTTCAAGTTAAGCAGTGTGACGGAGTGTGTGGTTTGAGATGGTCCTGACGACACCGAGCGCCGAGAGCCCCAAAACTGGTGGACAGGGACGAGATGGCGTTGGCGACTTACTCCGTAGTTCCCTACGAGTACTTGTAGCTTCGTAGGATTTTGCTGGATGGCAGTGGATGCTGATCAGGAAGTCTGTACGAGCCTCGTCCTCCGTGAACTTAGGCCTGAAGCAGTCAAGCCTTGGGATTTAAAAGGGGACAATGGCGCCGTCGAACCAATGGCATCGGCGGCTGGGGGCTATTTAAATACTTTCAAGACAACACGGTCGACTGGTGGCTCCGCTCGAATTACGGCAGCAGAAGCAGCTAATTAGAGCCTGCTCCGCTGCACGAATGGCTGTGCAGCTTGGGTGGCAGCGGTAGCTTCAGCCTCCTGGCTCTGGGTTGGAACTTGGGAGTTTGCAGTCTGTTGTTCTTCGTCCGACGGCATCTGCAGTCTCAGACTTCTCAAACTCCACGTTGTTGCTGGAGCGCCTTCTTCCGCTGCGCTGCGTCTGTGTCTTGCTTTGCTCTCGAATTCAATTCTTGTCTCGTCTTTCGTCCAGGGTTGCGGGCTTGCCATCGCAGAAGCAAAGAAGTCATTTTGCTGCGGAGAGCAGAAGCGACCTGGCCGACGACCCTCGCTGGGCGCATCACACCTCGCTCGACCCCTTCCAGGAGGCCCTCCCCTTCTTCCCCATCGTCCGCCCTTTTTGAAACACCACCACGAAAACAAACACTCCTCTCCTTGCTCTCTATTCTCTGCGTCATATTTTGCGCATCACGGCCGTCGCCATCCCATCCACATTGCCTTTCTTTGCCTCGACACTCATTTACGACTTCACAATCAGCCTCGAACACTTTAATATCAATCCTTCCGACCCATCGTCCTCACACAGCCGCCCTTGTGCCGTTAAATCGTCCTTCGAAGTCTCTATATCGAAACAATCATTCACCTGCAGCCACAACGTCCGAGCAACCTGGATCGGCAACTAAGATTTCCTTCTTCAACCTTCCATTCACTCCCTTCCATTCACGATAAACAACGATTTGCGATTCAACCTGATCAACGAGAGGTGGGATAACTCAAGTGTTGAAGGGCCGCCCTGTCGCACGTCGACCACACCCTACAATGGCGAACCGTCCGAATTTCATTGACCTCCGCTCCCAGCCCCATGGCCCAATAGGAACTGGTCTGCCATCCCCTCGAAGCCTTCCATCACCGCGTTTGCACGTCGCTGGAGATGTGCCGCCCGAACTTTCACCTCTCGATGCTTTCGCAGCCCAAAGCCGACGTTTGGCCAAGCAGCTGGAGGAGAGTACGAATGGGGGAGGAAGGCGATTGAGCAGACTACCTCCACTTGCAATCGCGACGACTTTAAGTCAAGGCAGGCCCACATATTTCCGTTCAATTTCTGCAGAGCCTGCCTCTGGCACGCCCACATCACCAGTAAATAGCCCTGGATTAGGTATGAAGACAGAAGAAGTGGAGGCTCCCGGAAACCGACCTGTTTCTATCTATCCTGTTGTCAGCGGTCCGCCATCACCACCCCCTCCCATGCCAGTGCCCGTTCCCAGACTTGATACTCGAGAGGAGGAACAATTTCGTGGAAGAAGACCCCCAAATCAACCAGGAAGGCTGGATTTCTTTGGAGCCAGAAGAGAGCAATCCCCTCAACAAATGGACCGAGAATACAATTCTTCCAGGACACAGAGCCCTCCACAGAACATCCAATCCCAGAGAAGCATCGACTCTATCAGATCCAGGGCGCATGGATCGCGGAAACCGAATGATATATCGTTGGGATTTACTACGTATGATCCCAGAGCCCTGGCTCCACCTCGATCGCCCTTTGCGCAGAGAACTTCTAGCCCTCGATCATTGTCAATAGATAGTTCTGATGACGACTTCAGCGTGCTGAGGTCGGTCCACGCTCTCTCCCCACCTAGAAAGCATTCTTCAGGTAGTGGGCTCTCATCTTCTCCGATTTCCCCTACCCTGCAACCTATGCCCAGATCGCCATCGGTCAGTTCTGAGATATCCTCTGGTGGTTCCCGTCTGTCGCGACCTGCTTTCAACTTCTCTCGACCCTTAAGCAGAGCTAGTACAAGCGGCCCTCCACCCGCTGAGATTCCCTCACGACAAGCGTCTTCTGATAGCCAACCTTCCTTCATTCTAGCTGATGATACAGCACATACACCAGTCAGCATGCATAGCGAAGAATTTCCAGACAATAACAATGAAACTGGGGCGGCTCCCTCCTATGTTTATTCCAGATTCTCACTGCCACGGGGTAAGATGTTGCAGAGAAACTCATTAATCTTCCAAGAAAATTTACATCAAGTTCAATATTCATGGGAACAACCCGGTGGTGTCAGCAATGTTCAGACCCTCCAAGGAGGCGCTCCACCGTCCCCACCATCTCGCCCTTCTACTTCTTCATTACGACCGGATCAATACCAAGTTCGACCTTCTTTGGACCCAGGTAGACCATCACTTGATCCAGGCCGACCTTCCCTAGACCCGGGAAGGCCTTCAACGGAACGAGGACTATCATACGCGTATGGAGACCATTCATCGGCATCGAAAGAACAGACGCCATCCTTGGCTTCATCTGCGACAATCAAAGCCCGGTCACAACATTCCTTAGCGCCGTCCGCGGACTGTTCAGCGGAAGAACATGTTTCAAAAGCTATAGAATTTCACGAAGCGGGCGCTCTAACAAAATCAACATATCACTTACGCCTCGCAGCACGCCAGAATCATCCCACAGGAATGCTTCTCTACGCGCTAGCTTGTAGACATGGTTGGGGTTGCCGGCCGAATCAAAAGGAAGGGGTTGCATGGCTACGGAAGGCCGCTGACTCTGCCAGCTTAGAGATTGCTGATGACGAAGACTTGATCAAAGATGGCAAGACAGTTGATGTGTTGGAAAGAAAGACCAGGAAAGCTCAATTCGCGTTGAGTATATATGAGCTTGGAGTTAGCCATATGAATGGTTGGGGTATTGAGCAGGATAAAGTTCTTGCTTTGCGATGTTTTGAAATCGCTGGCTGTAAGTTTAATCTATTTGAATTTTCTTACGCACATGTGCTAACAGAATATGCTTAGCCTGGGGAGATGCTGATGCTCTAGCTGAAGCAGGCTTCTGCTATGCCCAAGGGATTGGTTGCAAGAAGAATCTCAAGAAGAGCGCCAAATTATACCGTCAAGCAGAGAGCAAAGGGATCAGTATGATAGGGAACAGTTGGTCCGTACCCCTTTCACCGTCCTTGAGTATCGTCTAACCCTAAATCAAAGGATCTATAAAGCAAAATATAACGATGACACTGAAGATAAAACTCAGTCAGAAGCACGCTCTTCCTCAGAGAAGGAGAAGCCACGTAACAAATCACGTACACGAACGGTGTTTGGGAGGAAGAAGTCAACAACAACAACAACAACCTGATAATAATCATCTTGAGAAAGATGTATAATGTTTTAATGATCAATGTAAATGGTTGGGCTTTTTTCTTCTGGCGAAAATGCCCAAAAATTAAGGCGTTTGGGGTGTTCAATAATTTGGTGGACTCATTTTTTCGGGACTGCCAGGGATTGGGCATCATATTTTTTCAAAAGGCGGCTTTGATATCAAGCAGTGGCGATTTTACCTTTCTTGTTGATTATTTATGTACTGTACAGCCGGCGAACTTTACGAAGTGAGCATCAAATGTGGATATTTTGATTCAATCACTTTTTCAATCCATGACTATTGTAACTGGGCTCTAGCTAGTACGAAAGCAATGATAATTGCAAAGAGTTCGTTTGTGGTAATAAAAAGCCGTAATAACAGAGCCACCGGAGGGGACTCTGCTCTCAAAACTAGCGCTTGGCTTTGACTTCGTATGAAGCTGAAGGCGGCTGGTGGTCTGTCGCTCCTTCAAAATGGATGTCACTCGCACGCCATTTTGCTTTGTCCTCTTGACCACTGACTGTTGACCACTGCTGTTGCTCGAGTAGGTAATCCGATCCATGGCGCGTTTTAGGTGCATGTCGTTGTCAGGGTGTGTTGTATGGGCTTTACGGGAGGGAGTAATAAAGTAAATCCGAGGGAAGGTGTTTCGACTCGGGGTCTGGTCATCCCACCTTCTACCCCTCCTTCACGAGTTTTCTGGGGGTGAAACAGTAGAGTATGGAGTAGGGTCACAGCGAGGCACGACATAGCGGTATCGGGACCGGGAGATGCGGGATAGGTAGGGTATGATTTTGGGACGGGGGAAATCGGGATAGTAGATCGTTTTGTAATATTTCATTGATGGGTTTTTATGGTGTTTGTACGAAGGGTTTTGTGAAGAGTCGATACGTTAATTTGGGTGGAAAGCTGCTCATTGCGATATACTGGTACCACCGGCAGTGATTGATTATAGGGCGGAAATAATCGGGATATATAGATTTGCAATAACCAACCGACGAATTGTCTACTGTGAATGAGCATGGTTTTGTGAAGAGTCAATATATTAAATTGAGTGATTATTTGCTTGTATGCCTGTCTCTGGTCCTATATTCCCTGATTGCGTTCCGTCATGATGTGATGTTCTATGCTAATCTGCGCTGTGAAGCGCGTCTGTACTGTTTTGTTCTAATGCAAAGCAGAATTCCTCCATCCGTATGTACTGTAATGTTGTGTATCGTTGTTGGGAGAGCCGAGCCCTGACCTGCAAAGCTGCGCTGACTCCCCCCTTTTCCTTGGGCTGACCGGGCAGCGCCGCCTTCCCGAGTAGCAAGTTTCGTGTGAATAATCGACTGACCAAAAAACTCATTCCCGGATTATTACTCCTCTCGTAGATTTTTCCGTTCCCAACAAGAAGTGGTTTTCAGAACGTCAACTTCGTCAATGAAATTTCATTTGCTGGAGTGGAAATCCTTGGCGCGCGGGTCGTCAATCCAGCCAAGCGCCATCTTCAGGCCGTAAAACTTGCAGAATTCCTTGAGCTTGCTGTCGCCGAAGTAGACGAAACTCTGCATTAGTGCGCTACGTTGTCGTTCTCGCGTTCTCCGCTTGACGTTCTCGGTGGCTGCTTGGTGGAGCTCGGTGTTGCGCATTGAAGGGATGAGCATTGAGGGTTTTTGGAGAGCATCAGAGAGGTCGAGTGCATCGAGGAGAGCGCAGTTTGCACCTTTGCCAAGCATGGTTGAGATGCTGTGAATGTTAGTAGTTGGAAATGAGGTAGGGGAGGAAAGGTGATCATACTTGAAAACTGAATCCCCTATCAGTGTCACAGAGTCTGTGTTCCAACGCTTGATAGCCTGGCAGTCTTTCACGACATGTACGTATGCCGTGTTGATGATGCATTGCTCTGCTAGAGCCACAAAATTGGGGTGGATGTTGGGGTTTCCCCTGGCTCTCATAATGCATTCAAGTTTCAGCTCTTCGGATGAAAGTTTTGAGATGGGCTTGCTCTGATTCAAGAACTCGCTGCGAGGACCGCCGTAGCCAAACGTGATGAAAGACTCGTCCGTTCCAATGTCATACTCGTCGTACAGCGTTGCCCAGTGGCGCTTTTGGTTCATCCAGGGGTGAAGTACGATGTTTTGGTTGTGTTGAGTAAATGTCTATAAATGAGTTAGATATCGTGGAAATCTCACAGACATAAATTTCAACTTACCATTGATCCAGATTCTGTGAGCAGAAGCTTCTCCGTTGCAGGTGTAAGTGGAATCTTGAAGTAAATAACTGCGAGATCCGATTCTGCGATCTTGGCTTCCGGGACTAGCTGTTTTCTGACTCTTGACCCTATCCCATCAGCCCCAACCAGGAGATCACATTCATCTGTGGATCCATCTTCGAAATACACTCTTATGGCATTGTTTTGTAATTTCTCGTAGCGTTCGAAAGATTTGCCGAATCTTACAAAGTCCTGACTACCATGCAAAAGTGCTTTTCGGAGCAGCCAGCGGCTCACTGAATAGCTATCACGTACTTCATCGGCATCGAATGCAAACATTCTTTGGCCATCGCTGCAATTATAGTGAGCCATGATCATAATAGATAATTAACCGGGCTAAACAAGACCTCTTCAGAAACGCCAATTCTTGCCCATCAAGTGGCTGTACTCCAATGCTTGCCACCACTCGTGCCCAAATGTCCTTTCGAAGCGTTGCGTGCAACTTCTTCAAAACGAAGGAAGACAACATAACACGGTATCCGAAAAGTCGGTCGACAGAGTTTACGTTCCGTTCGTAGACCGTCACTTGCACATTGGGGGCCGAGTGTAAGAGTTGTCCTAAGCAGAGGCCGCTTAAGCCGCCACCAACGACAGCCACTCGAAGAACTGGTTCATGAGAGGTTCGGCTTGGCGGGGCAGACCAGGAAAATAATGTTATTGATGACGAAGAAGACGATTGGGGTGGAGTGGTAGGCATTTTCGCTGGATCATAGATGCTGTAATGGGGAAAAGATTACGATGAGAGGAGAACATCATATATGAAATACGCGAGTTATGAGAACTCTGAAGTCCATCATCTGGAAGATAAAGAAAAATAAAAAATAAAAGAAACAAAACCTTGGCGTCGGTACAAGGTTACCGTCGTCGTGTGATGGGCTAGATTGGTACCTGACCCACCATGACCTGATGTTCATCGCCTGATATGAAAGAGACAAGTCGCAAAACTGTCCGAAGCCTTGTACCACCCGTTTTTCGGCTCGATTCATCGGATTTTGCTTGCTGGTGCGCCTGACGCCTGTTTATGATGCGTTTGAAGATACGGTAACTCGCAACCAACTTGAAGGACAGCAAGGATCAAAGAGTGGCGGTGGGGGATGGATTTTGGTGAACTCACTCTTTTGAGTTGGGAGTCTTGGGATAACCACAGGACTTGGAGAATCACGAGTGTGACTCGGAAGGCTGTATAGCGGCGGACAAACCCGTGTCTCTCCTGGCAAAATTTTCCTTTTGAGCCAGCTCGTCTTTGTGCAACGTTGAAGGCTGAAGCTCGGGTTTCCGCTTTGAGGTGTCGAGGCTAGAAACCATTGTCGTCTCCTGCGAGAGCAGGGACTGCCTCGGCAGTTCAACAATTGGATTTCGGCATGTCTTCTTTATTCTACAAACATATCGGAGGATGAGGTCATCGAAGAGCGGTGATATCGTCAGAAACAACAAGAGCTAATCTCCTCGTTTGCTTTTTGTGAGGCTTCGGGTTGGGAATGCCTAAGAAGGGTGTGTAGTGCCACGTGGTTTGGAGAACTCCCACTACTGTACATGTTCGTGAGGCGTTTGTGGCGTTTGTGGCGCTATGCAGATATGCAGAATATTGATTCTTAGTTTAGGAATCTAGATGTATTGTAGAGTTTGCCATGTCTCGACCAATATGAACCTTCCATAAAAAAGAAGGTTATGTCGAGTCATAATAGACGTTTATTCAGAATGTTATGACTTGCGGTGTGAAGCAGTCCGGTCTCTCTGCGGTGGACTGATGATGGTCAAACGGGTTGGAGAGTGTCTCGGGAATGATGAGTAATTATGTTTCAAAAATGAAATCGATGCTATTCCTGCTTCTGCATTCAAGACAAACACTGTCAGATAGTCAGATAGTGACTTAGTGCACTTTTGTGCGAACTAAGTGAGGGGACCCGCATGGGGGTTCGTGCACGAGAAAGCGTGACCGCGTACCCAAGCGAGACGCGTTGTTGACGCGCTTCTTCTTCCACCATGGATTATTATCGAATCTCAATCCCAACCAATCATCCTTCCATCAATTTGTTTCTCGCTACCCTTACTGCGGTTCGTGCATAGAGCCTCAATTCGATTTCGATCCCATGGTTTGACATCACATTGTGTTACTTCGAGTAAGACATCGATCGTACAAGTACACAGTTCTCACGACCCAAAGCTCTCGCGATAAAGTTAGCGCCCAAACCAAGCGTAGCTTCCTCAAGCGCTAAGCCGGACATTGGGCAACTGCGCCAAATCGTACTTGCTAATACTAATATAGATGATCTGAACTTAGATGGTGATATCCTTCTTGTCTTTGTTCTTCAGCATGACAAATCCCCACAACCCTGTCAAGCCGAGGACTTCCTATCATTGAAGGTTAAAACTGTAAGCCTGAGCCGCAATGATACATCCCGCCTCAAGCACTAATAGTAAATAGAAGCACCACGTCTCAAAAGTTAATAGCGCATACCTGAAGACTCGCATGATGGATAATGTGAACTTCAAACACATGGGCAAAATCATTGGTGATGAGGTCAAGACGGGAAGTTTTCTCGCCTCGGGAGATAAAGTTGTGATTTTTACTGCTCACGACACCTCGATCGAAGACACCACACCTTCTTCGAGCACATCAAGTCAGATTCGCAGACCACTTGAACTGATCAACAATCAGCTTCGAGCAGCTCCAAATCTACATGCAGCTGGTGGAAAACCCACAATCAAGACAGAAGTATCGTATACACCCCCATACGAAGATAATCATCTATCTTCTATTCCCACTACATCTCAAAATGCTCGTGCTGTCAATGTTAGTGGGAGTACAACATAAGCTCGTACCTTGACTCACATTGGCTCACCAGCAGGACAAGGGTTAAGTCATGGTAAGTAAATTATTCTCATATGGCCCAGGGCTTTGTAGCTCATATATGCCAAAAACTGTTCGATAGTCAGCACTGCCGACTTATTTCCCCTAGCGGAACCGATATTTATTTTGGATATCTTGCTGTTTTTGGCATCGTCTATTGGCCGTTTTGAAACATGAATCAAATAATAGGCATTTGCTAACTGTTTTTGCCCCAACAGCCAAATTCGAGCAGGCACCAATGACAAATGTGCCGCAACCGGTAAAGGCAGAGCAAGGCACTCAAGATACTCCGATGCAAGACGTGGAATCCTCTGAGGAATCCAACCTATCACAATTGAACAGTCGACTTCAGAAGCTAATCGAAGGAGCATCAACAGATGAGCTTGAGGCTGAAGTCCGAAGCACACAAGCCTTCCTAGTATCTCTTCGAAAGCCTTTGGATGAGCATGCTGCTCAATCTCAGGATGCTCAGCATTGGGTCCAACAAATATCAAATTTACAGAAACATGATATCAATGCTCCAACCATCATTGGTGTCGTTGGCAACACTGGTGCTGAGAAGTCTAGTGTCATCAATGCCATTCTTGACGAGGAGCGACTTGTTCCAACGAATTGCATGCGTGCCTGCACAGCGTAAGTTAATTTCATTGAAGTTACTTTATATCGAAGCAACATCAATGCCTTAGACCTTCGAGTGCTACTGTAAATAGCACTGTAACAATGGGTCACCCTCTCAGCATGAAACTATGAGATAGACCTCCCTAGATTTTTCATGTGTACTGCACTGACACCCAATTTTTTACAGTTGTGTGACGGAACTGTCATGGAACTCAAGTGACAGCCCTTATGCCAAATATTGAGCGGAGATCGCTTTCATTGAACCAAAAGATTGGGAGAAAGATCTGCGAATGTCTCTAGCAGAGTAGAGGGATGATCATGGAAATGTAAGTAGCCAATCATACTCACCATGAGGTTGCTGTTTACTTTAGTAGATATCTAGAGATTGTACCACGGCCGACTCTGAGGCTGGGATTGCGTATGCTAAAATTCAAGCTGGTGAGCCGTTCAATGCTGATTGAATTTCACCTAATCTAATACTCTATAGTCTACCCCCAAAATACGAAAGACATGTTAGCCCATTGTACCGTTGAGCAACTCATGAACGAACCTGATGTGAAGGCTGTCCTTGGTACAACCAAGAAAATTGAACAGAGCCGACCATATATCTTCTACAGGGGTTTGCAGCACTACGTGAATAGTAAAGAGAAGTCTACGGGTGACAAGAAGAAGAAAAAGGAGAAGGGGGAGAAAAAGCCAATGGGGTTTTAGCCTCTGATCAAAGTTGTCCGTATCTATACTAAGGCTGAAGCCCTGTCTACCAGTGCTATTTTGATCGATTTGCCAGGTGTTCACGACTCAAACGCCGCAAGGGCAGCTGTTGCCGCAGGATACCTCAAGCAGTGTACAGGACTGGTATGTTCACAATCCTATAATGTTTTTTTTGAATAAGGAGCTAATCAGGACAGAAGTGGATTGTTGCTCCCATCGGAAGGGCTGTCGATGACAAGAGTGCAAAGACTTTGATGGGAGAGTCATTTAAGCGCCAGCTGAAATATGATGGAACCTACTCGCGAATTACTTTCATCACAAGCAAGACCGACGATATATCGCTGGTTGAGACTACTGAGAGTCTTGGCCTTGAGGATGAAATGGGCGAAAATTGACGCTCTTGATGAAGAGGAGAGCGACTCGGATGATGACAGAGACTCGGGCAGCATGTCGGACAGTGCCTCTGAGAAGGGTGATCCTCTGACGCTCGAAGCAGTCGATAAAAAGCTTCATCAGCTTAAAGAAGACAAGAAGAAGGCTCGTTGGGAGCGAATCGACATTGATGCTAAAATAAAGGCAACAAATGAAATATTCTCAGATTTGGACAAGAAGAAAAGCGAGATTGAAGCCGCTATGAGTGCTGTCTGCATTGCAGGCAGGAATAAATACTCAAGGGGCGCAATTCAGACCGACTTCGCTGCTGGTATCAAAGAACTTGACCAAGAGAATGTGCAAGAAGAAGATTAGGATAATTTTGATCTAGATGAAGATGTTCGAGACTATGATGAAGTCGCCCGATCACTACCAGTCTTCTGTGTCAGCTCAAGGGCTTACCAAAAATTGTCTGGTCGTATGCAGCGCGATGCTGCTGTTCCTGGGTTTCGCATGCCAGAAGAAACAGAGATTCCTCAGCTGAAGGCACATTGCAAAAAGCTGACGGAAGGAGGTTGCGCATCAAACTGTCGACGATTCCTTCCCGACCTTAGCCAACTTATCAACTCATTAACTTTGTGGACATCCAACGATGGCACAGGATTAAACATTTCTCAATCGCAAATGGATCAGGAGTCACGCTTCCTGAAATCTTCCTTTCACAACCTAGATAAAAAAACTTGAAGCAGCTATAAAAGAGTGTCTCGAGGAAATGAAGCATACGCTTGCGGAGAACATATTTGACGACTTTGAGAATATTGTCCAACAAGCTATGAATGAGACAAAAAATACCGCGACACGATGGGGTGACCGAAACAACGGCGGCTTCTACTGGGCAACATATAAAGCCTTATGTCGAAGACAGGGCGTCTTTACTAACGCAAAGGGAGCCCACGACTTGAACCTCCAGCTGACCGAGCCGTCAAAGGACTAGCGAGTAGTTGGTAAGTCAAATTTAATTTTGATAAGAACAGTTCCTACCTAACCTGTAACTGCCAACATTCGTTTCGGCTTAGGTGGCTGGTACAACCTCGCCAGCTTCGGCCAAAGGCACTAGAGCAGTTGACTCCTGATTCCTCAACCAAGTGTAGTGCTCTCTCCGCCTGTTTTTGTTTTCCAGTTCAAACGTTTTCCGAATTCAATTCATCATCCTTGTAACAAGCGGCTAACCTACCAATCTTTTAACAGGGAGAAAGCTTTTGCACGAAGACTTCCGAATGTCTTGCAAGGTTTCCAAAGAAAGAACAAGTCTCTCTTGTTGAATTTCCACCGTGAAATCGAGGCTCGTTGCATGAAGCAAGGTCTTGGAGTTGCAGGTATGGCAATGCTGGGCCAACAACTCCGGAACCATGAGGCATCTTTCCAAATGCTCGCTCAGCAAATGGTCGACCTCGTCAATGAGTGCCAACGCGAAGCTAATCGAGAATTTACCCCCGTAATCGCAGAGTCTCTTTTATCTGTATATGAGTAGTGTGCTGCAGAGGTTGGAGTTGGCCAATACAAACGTATGAGGTACGTATATTCCACCTTGATCTAGGAGTCGAGCTCTGTGAACACGTCTTGAGAGCCGCCTTAAAGGCTGTTGGCTCCTTAGCTCCTTAGTTCCTTAGCTCCTAAACGTTTCTTAAGAACCTGTACTAATTTGTTTATAAGGGCGCACATGGAAAATCACGTAGATGTGACAGGTTCGGAAATGTTCAACAGGAGCGTAGATCAGGTCAGATCTCGATTAACGAAGACGTGCCGCTCTGTTGAGGAGTCAAGGCCAATAGATTAGACGAGATATGGTCCGCCATGAACCGCGATTACACGCAGGTTGTTTCAGACACATCATTGCCCGAAGGAGAGCAGATGCCCAAATGGGAACGACTCCTTCAGGGTGAGGTGCGCAAGGAACTCCAAGATCGAGACAGGCGTGTGGAAGTGGGCAAGCTTGCCAATGCAGCAAAGCTTGAACAGGAGAGGTTTGATCGGGAGAAGGCGAACCATCCGGCTGTTGTTGGAACTCCTGGGGCAAGTGCAGCAACAAATACAGATGCCGAAATCTCAGGATCGACTTCCCAGCTAAAGGAGACCTCTCCTGCCGATATTTCAGCGCCAATATCCGTGGCGACAGCGGCCACGGATGAGGGAAGCGACCTTGGTGCGCCAGCAACTACTGCTCAACCTGAGCCTGTCACCAATGGTGATGCTATGGAGACTCCCTAAGCAGGTAACCTTTTAAAAAGTGCTGGAGATGTTTTTCTGGGCTGGCTAAATACTTTTTGTGGGGTTTTGGTGTGCTTTTGATACCTTGCTTTTGCTATTTGGCGGAAGTTTATGGCGAATTTAATGGTCCTGGATGTATGTTGAACCAAAAGGTGCTGGGGTGGTAGAATTCCGAAGTGCCTCGCGGTGCATGATTTAGCTCTTGTAATTGTATTTTTAAGGTACTGAAACAAGGAGAATTGTCTCCTTGTAGTCTGTAAGGAATATACATACTTTGTAAGTTGACACAATCAAGCCTCCAAGAGTCGATTGCAAGCCGGAACTTTGCTTTTGATAGTTGAATAGTTGGGTTGAAGTTGGCTCTTTTACAGTTGAGTATGTATTCGTACGTTGGCTCAGAATATCGATTTTATACATCTATTACCTGTTTAGTATAAAGAAAGTAGCTGTTGCCAATTCGAAAGCAGATAAGTCGGAGATGATTTGATACGAGAAGGATTTTAACTGGAAACCCTGAGTCACATACCCATAAGGAAACGTCACGACCTCCCACAAAACACATCCAACACTCGAGTTCTAACACGTCAGATACGCCAAACAATTATTTTGCAGTAGACAAAATACGAAATATATTTCCGTGTTTCAGGGTCACGATCTCACGATGTCACAATGACCTTCTTCACCCACCTACAGTACCGGATTCTGTCAGCCCCCCCCCCCCCTCTCCTCGACCATGTCCCAAGCTTCGACGATCAAACGGACAAAAACAGATCAATGCAGCAATCCAAAAACGTCACCCCCCAATTTCCAATGGTTGATGTCGGACAAAATTTCAAGATATTCGTTTCATCTACATGAGACGATAAGATAATGACATTGACGGAATTGACAGAAGACTCCACAAAGGAGGGGTAGGTGGGCTGTGTTTCGACTTCGGAGCTAACGTGTGATGCCGGGAAATCCCGTGTTATCGTCTCATGTGGTGGGCTGTCATGGTTGTGTGCTTGGATCGCTGAGGAGGGGTTGGAGTTGTTTGATCTCCTCTGGGAAGGTAGGAAACTCGGGACTTGAACAGAGAGGGTGATGAGTATGATGTGCAGTCTGGCTAGTTTTCAAGTGGATAATAATGAAATGATGGAAGGAATAACCACGGTTTGAGCGCGTTTGGGGTATCTTGGTGGGGTGTTTGTCCAATTAATGTGTTGGTACTATTAGAAATTATGGCAAATTATGGACCTTTCATCCAATCGCGTTTCCCAATCCTTCTCAAGTCAACTTGCACGCTTTCAATATATCATGTCTGTGAAAGAAGCTCCGGTTCCGCTTTCCAAATACATCTGTCTCATGTGTGAGAATCACGGAAACGAAGCTAGATCTGGAAGAGACTTACACATCGGGATGCTGAGTAAACAAATGAAAACCTGGATACTCGAGATCCACATGAATGTTTTGAATGTGCCGGACTTGACAAGCCAGTTATATGCGCTGAAGGTGAGACCGAAAGAGAAGAAGTTCTTTGGCTAATCAGTATCAGAGACGCAATTAGTGATTTTGACGACATACCTTGAAAATAATCGTGCACGTAAAGGCCTCTATGGCAATATCACCTATAAGATAATCAGCTTACAACTCATTAAATCATTTCAAGGCCACTTACGATGCGCATCCACAAGATAAAGTGAAGCCTGATAATATGTCAGTCGACGAGAATAGACCCGAAATACAAAGAGAACTTACAGCTACTGCTCCAATGACCATTCCTCCAACCTGTAACCCAAATGCAAAAACTGGTAGAACCCAGGGATAATTAATTAGTTGGGACGCAGTTACTCCAAATAAGTAGAGACCTGTACAGCCGAAAATGAGTTGTGGGATAACGAGCACGATTCTAAATTCCGGCTCATAAATGCCGCCATTTTTCCTTGTCATGTATTTGGCACTCCAGTCCGAGAGAATCCCGGCCACGAGAAATCCCATGATGGCACCAATGAAGGCTCCCGTGTAGGCATAGCCTGTCTGAACTTCATCCCAGAATAGCGGTGGCCCGAGAAAGATTGCTGCCAGTATGATCCCAATAAATACTGTCCATCCAATCATGGTACCTTGGATGAGACAAGCCCACATGATGGCCGGATGTGCAAAGAGTGGAAAAGGGCGAATAAATAACTTCCAAAAGCTTTCATCTGATTTGCGGCCGCTGAAGGGCATTAGCATTTCCGTATAGTTCTTTTTCGGCATTTCAGCACCGGGAAAATGCGGAGTGATATGTTGGCTGTAGTTGGGTTGATTTAAGTCCATCTCGGCTTCCCCGATTTCGTGCTTGGTGGGGTTTTCATTTGTTTGGCCTAACTCAACTGCGTCTTGATGCGATTTCTTATACAGACGAATATCATCCGACGAGGCCATATCTGTATTCAAATGGGCGGAACGGCGATATGCGGTTTCGGGCACGAAGAAAACAACTAGCGGCAGACAAAGGCCAGCGAATATTGCCACGAAGTAGAACGACCACGCCCAACCGATCGTGTGAGTGATCTTTCCAACGAGAATTGGTGTGAAGAAGGCGCTCCCAAATACTGCGAGGTTAGTAAAGGCCATGCGCTTACCACGTTCCTGTTCAAAACTGTGAGTATTCAACAGATTTCTAATGAGCTCGGATCAACTAACATGGACAAAATATAGGTCACCAACCGCAGCGTTTACGAGTGTCTCGAACGGTGCTGTGCCTATACCCTGGAACACTCTAGCTACTACCAAGCTGTTATAATCCTTCCCAGATGCTCCTGCCCAGGCACTGGAGAATACGAGAATTACGGTTCCAACCAGGAAGAGATGCCTTTTTCCCCATATCCTTGCAGACGGAACGAAGAAAATGGCGGCCACTCCCACCCCTAGCAGAAACCAGCCGGTCAGGGTCGCGATGTTTGTGAACTTGGTACGATAATACAATGATAGTGTGAGAGTATCCGCAGCCAAGATCGGACCAAGGCATGTTGCAAATATGGAGACGAGCGAGAGGATGAAGAGGATGAAATCGCGTTTCCACAAAGGCCAATTCTAGAAAAATGAATTAGCATTCGGCCAAGATCGACGGACATAGGACAAGAAACTCACAAGAGGATCATTTGGATCATCACTTGGCTGAGGGACGAGTATGATGGGGACAGGGCCAGAAGTATCGCATTTGAGACCCGGGGATGTAGATGTTGCTGCTTGAGGTCGTTCTGGGTCATCGAAGTAGCGGTTGGTCCCTGAATGGTGAGTCAAAGGTCAAAGAATCGTGCGGTGTTGTTAACGTCGTACCTGGAACGTGTTCCATGGACCTCGATTCCAGTATCCACATCCCCATCTTGAGGTGGAAGTGGATCTCCCGTGGAGGATCTACGCTTCAGCGACCGGGGGGTTTAGCATAGGCGTGAGAGGGACGAGCAAAGGGACGCTCTTGAAATGTGCGAGAACATTTAGTTTCGTGGAGAGCGCGTAAGAGTGTCTAACAAGAATCTAGAAGGCGACAACGACGAGAAAGTGAAGTGTCTCAAAGAGCTACTGTACGAATAGAGTAAGGCTCAAGAAGTGGTGCGGCTGAACTGCTCTTTCTAGTTGGTTGGTCCTGGAAAGGAGAGGGGTAGCACTCAAGTGCAGGGGTTATGGAAAACAAAGATTTATGCCGCCCAGTTCGATTATCACTGTATTTGGACGCTTCACACTCCAAGCTTTCTCCTGCACGTATATTGCGCCTCGCAGAGAGGGAGAAGCTGCTGGGCAGAAAGAGGTCGAGCTGTGTAAATATGGGAGAGGATTGGCCGGCTGCCACATGTCAGTTGCGATTTGCGATCGGGAGCAGGGGAATTCTGGGTATATTTGCATACTTATGCTCGTCATAGATATGCAGCGCCTCTATAACCTCGCTCATGATCACTGTCTATACGGAATGCCGTTGTCATCGAGTCATCTGTAGTCTTTGGCGGAGGACTTGAAGGGTAGATTGCTCTGGATGTGGGGTGCTGTGGACAGCTCAAGACCCTTGCGCCTTCAAAGCTCCGATTCGCGATTCTCTCTTTCCCCCCAACCAACAATAAATCACTCCTCCAGCCCATCGACACAACTTCTAATTCCCGCTTGAGTAGCGATCACAGAAGACTGGCAGAAATTTCAAAGTCCGACATGCCTCAGATTCATGAACTCGACCGTCCCGAGAAGCTGCAAGATGTCCTGAAGCGCGACAGACCCGAGGACTGCACGCCATGCAGAATCATAGGTCAGAATAGCCTTCATCCCAGTGTGCGAAAGAAAGGCCTATATGACTGACACTGAAAATTAGGAGCTACTGCATTCATGGGTCTCGGTGCATACACCTATTTCTCAGGACGCGCGCAGCTCAAAGCTCAACAAGCAAAGATTATTCAGAGTAAGAGCTTTTTTGGTATGAGGAGTCGACAAGCGGGCATCACCACAATTGCATTATCGTTAGCAGGTATGGGTTTCTGGAGATTGGTCAACTAGAGCTCCGTGAGAGCTAGAACTCTCCGACTCGTGAATGTTCGTGGAAGATTTCCTGTAAAGGTATGTTATTACTCGTTTTTGGTATCTGGTATCTAAATCGTCTAAATCATGCAACAGATGTATTCGCGCTGGCAGTCTCTTTGTTTCTCCACTCAGCCCTTTCTTTCCGCAGTTGTTGTCTCACAAACATAATTGTCAAAACTGAATATACTGCTGAAAATACCCACGGCAGGCCCCAACCTAAACCAAACCCAATGTCCACATCCAGGAGCATGATTAATACGGTGGCAACGATGGCAATCACGATAAAGCCCAGTCCCCATACCCAACTCAGAATCAAGACCATACGCCTGAATCGAGGACTGACTTCATATCTTTTCATGAGAGCTTCGCGATATTGGACGCCGCCCTGACCCTCAATTCCCCCAGCGTCCTCGATGAATCCGAGTAGCGCAGGACGCCAGATCGAGCCTTTTGGAGTAGAGGACATGTTGAAGGGAAGCCTCCTACGCATCTGTGTGAGCACAGCGGAACCGCAGAATAAGAAACCCAGGTAAAAGCAGATAGTCGGCGAGGGCATCGCAACAAGTCTAACAATCGGATTATTAGGCGCTGTTCCAGCCACAAGCTCGATTTCAACCAGCGTTATTACGATCAAAATGTTGACTTGGAGAAATTCGAGCTGAATAGCGTCAGATAATGAACACAGTTTCCAGCGAAATAGGAACCCACTATTCCCCACTTAGTCCATCCAACTGGTCGCCATTTCGGCGAAGTCTTTGATCGGAATAATTTCAGTGATCGAAAAAAGTAGTGCGTGAAACTAAGGAGGCCATAAACTCCCGTGATGATTGCAAAGACTGGAGATTTAGTATTTTGGCTGAAAGTTCCGGAGCTTAGTGTACTTACTGTCTTGAAGACTTAGATGAGTGCCGAATTTGAGAGCATAGTAATAGGTTATGGGAAGACAACAGAGGTCCAATGTGGCCAGCACCACTCCAACCCAGAGGATGAGTCTCCGCTTTCGGTGAGGTGTGTGTAGTTCTGGCAGTGGCTCAATGACCGCCATTGCTTGAGATGGTTGGGATGTTCCATGTGGATCAACATCTCTGCTACCGGTTTCGTTTTCTGGCAAAGTGCTACCACTTCCATTGCTCTCGTTCTTAGGGGCACTCATGTCTGAAATGCACAAAAGATATTGTAGAGAATAGAAGCCTTGCCGCGATTTAAAGGGGCAATAGATGACTTTTGCATTGAAGACCGAGTCGTGCCTAGGAGTTGTAAGGAGAAGTAGTCAATACCTGACACTCGCCGGCTTTGACGGGCCTTTCCTCATGATATCATAACCACCATGCATCCACATCCCCGTCTCTCAACGCCTCTTGAGTCTTGGCATGACCCCTGTTCCAACTCTAATTCCGGTTCCCGTTCGGCTCCGGCAACCAAAATAAATTCCTCCGACCGCAGCTTTTGCAGCCTCATGCCAAAACACCAAAAACACCTTCAGCCTTGTCGCGGATTACCCTGTTACAGCAATGGCAATTACAATACTTGCACCAGCTCCAGCTGCATCGCCAAGGTCACGGTCTGATTCTCCAGATGAATCTGATGATGGTGGCGTTGACCTGGAACGAGATCTGGATGACCGTCCTACCAAACGGGCACGGCGTTCCGCGAAAGACATTGTAACTCCCGGCGAGACTGTTACTGATGATCCCCAATGGATGAGGTAAGTGCTATAACCTCTTATTTTTTTGAAGTTTCTGACAATTCTGAAGAGGACATGGAACATGGATTGCGCCTGCCAGCACAGAAATCGTGGCTACTGTCGCCGGCACTATACAAAAAACCAACAAACTCCTTTCTGTTCGCCCTCTCCGCGCACGCTACACTCCTGAGATCGGTGATTTAGTCGTTGGTCGGATAATCGAAGTCCAGTCCAAACGCTGGCGGGTCGATGTTGGAGCTCCAGTCCTCGCCGGTTTACCACTTTCCGCCATCAATTTGCCTGGAGGAATTTTGCGAAAAAGGACAGAAACAGACGAGCTGCAGATCAGGACATTTTTCAGTGAGGGCGATTTGCTGGTAGCTGAGGTCCAGAGTTTACATCAAGATGGAAGCGCGAGTTTACACACGCGGAGTTTGAAATACGGCAAGCTTAGAAATGGAGTGTTTATGAGTGTCAGTGGAACCGGTGGAGGCGGCGGTGTGGTCAGAGCGAGGAGACAAGTGTGGACGATTGATGCAGCACACGGAGGAGGAAAAGTGGATGTGATTCTTGGGGTCAATGGATATATATGGATCAGCAAACATGTTGAAGTTGCTGGAGGGGATACGGCCATCACTAGAATGGAGGAGAACGTCAGCAGTACGGTCTATTCAAGCCAGAATGACGAGATCGGACCAGAAACGAGGAAGGAAATTGCGAGGATTAGAGGGGTGATAAATCTTTTGGTTGAGGAAGGACTTCGAGTTGATGAGGATATGGTGTCAAAAGGCTACGAGGCTGCCGTTATGGTCGATGCCGAGGAACAAGGAGAGAGTAGCGCCTACCTGGGAGGAGATAAGGGCAAAAGGTTGCTGAGTCTGTTGAGTGGTCTCTGAAAAATGAACACGAGTCATGCGCAAGACCCCTAACATAAAGAGAGAAGGCCCATCCTGGAATGCTTGAGGCGATATTTGAAGACTCGGATTTATTATACACGAAGTCCAGTTCTCAAACGCAACCTCGAAGCGTCAACAGGAGACACGGGGAAATGGTTCTTAGATCCGAGAGAAAGAATCTTATCCCCTAAACTTACAAATCACGGACGCCCTCAAAAGAGTCGAAAAATTCAAGTCTAAGAAGACCCACTTAAATTTTTGCGTTTGCATCAAACGTGTTTTCAGTCCCCGGTTCGGTAAAGGGTGGTCGAGTTTTATGACGGAGCGAGCCGCAAGTTCAGATTCGAAAGCAAAACAAGCAGTGGGGAATAATACCGGGGCATTATACCGGGAGTCTCACCCCTTTGGGTCCTACCTCCGATACATGAAGCCTAGAACTATCGATAGAAGAATGTTCCGTTTAGTTATCACATGAGATGACTTCAAACTGCCTGAAGTGAATTCAGATCAGTGACTTTGGTTCCTGAGTGTCTTGGAACAGAACCTCCTTCTAGGTACTGGTAGATGCTTACCTCGTTTCGCATTTCGCACCTTGCACCTCATATCTAAATTATTACTAAGGCATAAAACCAAAGCCAAGTAAATTCAGGGGCAGTAAATGCTATAACTTACAACGCGGCTCGCTAATCTCGTTACGATCGTTTGGATAGCGAGGCTAGCGAGGCTAGCGAGCAACGTCATCCGAATTCTCGGGGTAAGATTACCACTTTTTCTTCCACCATTCTGCTATCCACAAAAATTCTGCAAGGCACAAAGCTTCATTAGCAAGCAATTCTGGTCACTGCCGACCTGGAAAATTGACTAGAAGCCGAGAGAGTACCGGAACTAGGTTTGCAGATCCACTTAATATTCGCTGTCGTTGTCCAATTAGCCCAATTGTTGTCCGAAAATTCGGCGGCCATCGCCTCAATTTCTTCGCCGGTACTGCTTAAAGGTGGACCGGGTGTCAGCCTGCCCTCTACGACATTGACAATGCTTGTTCATGTTGGTGACATCTTGAAAACTCTAAGCTTGCTTAACAATCCAAAGTTAGCATCTGATTCTTTTGCATTTGTTGATCCTTCATCTTGAGTATAAGAAGGTTGATAGCTCCTTCTCTTTCTTGACATCGCACATTCAGCATTCCACCTTCTCTCTCACACATCAAAGCAACCTACCCACTTCAATTGTACTCAATTGCAAACAACTTCTTCTTTCACCTCATATAATATCGCAGACATGGTCGACTTCACAGTATTCAAGGGCTCTAAAGAGGGTAAAATCGTCAAGGGGCAGACTACCAGAGAGCTGAAGCATGATGAGGTTCTCATTAAAGTCACGCATTCCGGACTCTGTGGTACCGATGAGCACTACAAGCACGTTGATATGGTCCTTGGCCACGAAGGAGCCGGTATTGTAGAGGTTAGCTCTTTCGTCCAAGTATTTTACAAGCCACAACTAACACATTTTCAGGAAACCGGCTCATCAGTCAAGACTTTCCGAAAAGGAGACTCAGTCGGATGGGGATACCAACACAACAGCTGCGGACACTGCAAGCAATGCCTCACAGGCCATGAAACCCTCTGCGCAGAGCGAGCAATGTACGGCTACGCCGATCTTGACCAAGGTTCCTTCAGCACCCACGCCATCTGGCCCGCCAACTTCGTTTTCGCAATCCCATCAGGCATGAAGCACGAGCACGCAGCACCACTAATGTGCGGCGGCGCAACCGTCTTCAATGTCCTACGCTCCCACGGCGTCCTGCCCACCCACCGCGTTGGCATCATCGGCGTCGGCGGCCTTGGACACCTCGCCATCCAATTCGCAGCTAAAATGGGTTGTCAAGTCATCGTCTTCTCTAGCAGCGATTCCAAAAAAGAAGAAGCAATGTCCTTCGGCGCCACCGAATTCATCGCCACCAAAGGCTCTTCTGAACTACACGTCTCAGGCCCCATCGATCACCTCCTCGTAACTACCTCCTTCCAACCCGACTGGAAGCAATTCCTGCCCATCATGGCACCCGGTGGATCGATTTACCCCTTGAGTGTCGCGAGTGGTGATTTCACCATTCCTTATATGCCTATTCTTGCGTCGGAGTTGAGGATTCAGGGGAGTTTGGTTGCGGCGAGGAATGTGCATAGGGAGATGTTGGAGTTTGCGGGGAGACATGGGATTAAGCCTGTTGTGGAGACTTTTCCTATGGATGTTGAGGGTATTGAGGCGTGTATGAAGAGGTTGGATGAGGGGAAGATGAGGTATAGGGGGGTGCTTGTTGCACAGGAGGCGTAGGGCGTCCTATAAACTATCGCGATGGGTGAGGCGAGGAAGGGAGGAATTGCTGGAAAGGGAGATCCGAAGGATGCATTGCTTGGTGTATAGTTGGAGTGATGGTGTTTTAGATTTTCTAGGTTCGTTTAAATGCACTAAATATATATTCGTCTATTATTAAACCAACATTTTATCAAAATTTACTGTATCTTCTCGCTCTTCAAAAATTCCAAACAACACTCCAGGAAGCAATTAAAGATAAAAATCCAATTAATAACGGGGTACAGTGGTCAATGGCGTTCTCCTACCTAACCAGCAAGCTGAAGAGACTACTTACACACAATGTACTAGCTAGCAAATCATCCGATCTTCTCTCCCCTACCTCCCTTTCCCCTAAAAGTCACCCTTGATGCTATCCACAAAATTCCCTCAACCTCTTCGCTAACCTCATCCAAACAACTCATTCCCGTCACGTTACTGTACGAAGATACGTACAATCACACCTTACCTGCTCCAACCTCACGTGCACCTCTTCCCACAACGCAACACCACGCCACACACACCACTTTCGTCACACACCAACCGAGCCACACTTCACACACCACAAACATGCACCAACCACTTCACACAATCAGGACACACCAAACCAAAAAACAAACGCGAAAACTTCTCCGCAAAAAAACCGCAACGGGCTTCCCCGATCCGACGTGCAACAAAAGTTTAAATCTTTCGAACGCCGATGATGGCAAAAAGAAAAGTTAGGGAAAGGTGAAAGGTGGTGAGTGCGGGGAGCGGAGAAGAGCGGAGAAGAACGGGTGCGGGGTCGTATGTCGCATGTCTGTTTTTTAGGGGAGACGGGTGCTTCCGACTTCATGATTGATGATGGGAGATGATGGGAGATACTGGACTGGTAAGTTTCCGATTTCATGATGATGATGGTAGGAGATACCGTGCCGGTAAGGTGGGAAGGCACAAGAAATAAAATTTAGGGGAAGAATAGCGGAGAGACTTTTTAATAAAACCAGCCAGCATTTTGACAGCGGGGGTAGGTCTGATTTTTACTGTGTTGTGGTGTGTTGCAATGACGTTCGTTGTATGAGACAGGAAATTGGACATGGAAACCTGGAGCAGTACTTCAAAGTGAACGAACGAAGACCAAAGAGCCGCCAGCAATTGAAAACCAACTACCGTATTACATTTATCATACATGATACCGAAAGAACCAACTTGAACGACCAAAACCCTCATTTAGAGGCAGTTTTGGTGTTGGTGCGTATAGAGGCCTTTTACTTCGGGAAACTACCTTGAAGGAGAAACTCCGTATCAATTCGGATTTGGTGATGCTTAGGCAATGTCGCAACCTTTTCACTTCAAGAACGCAGGCAACCCATTCAAATCCCCCCATCTCTTCGCCCCAAACGCAATAAGCGCCACAATCGCCCACCGCATCAACGCACCCTTAACACTCTCACCCCCTAGTCCCCCTAAAAAAGACACCCAGTACCCAAAACCCCTAAGCTCCTTTCCTTCTCTGTCGAAATTAGGTTTGATCTCGCTCGTGCTGCGGAATTTCTTCAACTTAGCGGCGCTGAATGGTGGGTATCGGATGTCGAGGAGCTTCTCCATCCAGCCGGGCGTGGTGACTACGGAGCGGCGGTGCGTGAAGACGTCGAAGGAGGATTTGCCTCTGTAGGCTCCTTGGCCTGAGTCGCCTACGCCGCCGAATGCGAGGGTTGGGATGCAGCCATGGAAGAAGGCGTCGTTGACTGAAGCACCGCCTGAAGTGACGTTGTCGAGGACTATGAGCGGTTTTGTTAGTGATTGCTTCTGTGCTTGATGAAGATGGAAAATATATCTCAATAAAACCGTTGAAGTCGAATGATGTCTTAGTTAGAATGAGACGGGATTTCTCTTCTCTTAAAACATATTTCGCACTTTCCCAAAGAATCAGAATTGAACTCACTCTTGTTCGTCTCAGCTTTTGAGCCGAAGGCGTAGAGGCCAAGTGGTGTCGAGTGAACTGAGTTGGCCGTCTTAATAGCTTCCTCCACATCATCAACCGCAAGAAGGGGGATTAAAGGGCCAAATGATTCGTCAACAATCATTGAGTCCTGGTCATCCTTAACCTGAACGACTGTAATTTCGATGAAGTTTTCTGACTCGTCCATTTCACCACCGATTAGGATCTTTCCCCTCGAATCATCAACCATCTTCTTAATCCGTAAGAAGTGTCTCTTATTAACAATCCTTGCGAAGTCAGGACTCGTCTTTTGGCCATTGGGATAAAATTCCTTCAATGCAATCTTCATTTGTTCAACGAAGGCAGGTAGAATTTCCTTCTCAACCATGATATAATTCTGACTGATGCAGACTTGACCAGCATTCATGAGTTTTCCCCAAACCAATCGGCGAGCTGCAATGCGTGGGTCGGCGTTTTTAGTAACAATAGCAGGATTTCGGCCTCCAAGTTCAAGGCAGACCGGCGTCAGGGTCTCGGCAGCTTTTTTGGCGATGATGGTTCCAACAGTTGCATTTCCAGTATAGAAGATTTTGTCACATTTTTCGTTGAGTAAAGCAGTCGTCTCTGGAATTGCGCCATTAACAACGGCATATGCGTTGGGATCCAAATAGTTCTCAACAATATTTTTAAGCACCATTGCCGTCGCCGGGGAGACCTCTGAAGGCTTGAGCACGCCAGTACATCCAGCTGCAATAGCGCCAATGAAAGGACCAAGGGAAAGCTGAACAGGGAAGTTGTAAGCTCCGATAACTAGGATTGTTCCAAGGGGTTCTTTCCGGATCCTTGGGTTCAACAAGGAATTGGTAAGCGGGATATCAGGAGCCTTTTCATCTTTCATCCATTTGGCTAGATTCTTTGTGATGAACATGATATCATTTTTGCACCAATCGATTTCAGAAAGATGAGTTTCAAATTCTGGCTTTCCCAGGTCGAGCGTGCATGCTTTGAGAAGAGCGTCTGTATTGTCGACGAGACCCCAGTAAAGCTTGCGTAGTTGAGTTAACCTATACGCAATCGGCTTTGTTGTTTGAGAACGGAACGTGGTCCTGCAAAGATTAACCGTACTGGGAATTGATTCGATTGCTGTAGCCTCGAAAGGTGCAATTTTGATGGGATCCATGATGATGGAGCTATATCGTACTTAGTTAGCAAGGTTTAGAGACGCGGGAAAAGTAAAATAGAATGAGGGCAGTTTAAACTATTCGTTGTGAAATATCAAGTAGGGAGATGAGGGGTAAATATGTAGCCTAGATTTATCAGAATGAAAAGGACTGTGGAGATGAGTAATCGCTGTTTCTTCCTTCGGTCTTCCGCTAACTCCTCCCTTGCAGCCGACTACACATCGATCATGGCGCATCACATGACAGTTGCCGTAGAAAAGCCCTTTCACAGAGTTTGCTTATCCAACACTCCTCGGGTTGTAGAATCCTCAGACGCCAACGTACTGTCTTTGTCGGACTGCCTTGTCTTCATGGGTTGGATATTCGCAAGCTGGCTTGTGGTCGCGTCCTCAAAAGAGCGTGGGAAGAAAGCAACCAATAGGAAACAACTGGACTCACTTTTGTGGCTAAATTATCTTCCCTTGAAAGACTAGTATGCTAAGAAGCCAATAGATAACTGGAAGGCGACGCTCGAAAGTTGATGTTGAAAACGGGTCGTGGCGGAGTTGAATCTCTTTGTAGCATGCAAATTTCGGTGTTAGGTTGCCGATCTGAAATGATTTGCCAAGCTGCGTTCGCAGAAAGTCAATCAATGACAGCAGTGACGGGTATGTTGGACGGTTGGATGTTAGATCACTCGTACTGTGTTTATTTATGAAATAATTGCCTCAAGGGGAGCTCTAGCATTGGTGTTTGAGCATGAAGCCGAGGCCTGGAAGCTCCTCCCGCCCTGTAAAACATAGCGGATGCGGGGAACTTCACATGCAGCCATCCTCAACGCCACAACACCCGTTGCACGTGATGCTGGATATGTACTATACGTTGAGAATAGCAACGATAGTACTGCTCCGTGCCAAGCGATGGCCCTCTGCAATGGATTTGAGGGCCTGTTTTATTAATAATTTACAAAACATTAGGCTTAGAAACTTGGACTCTCCCAACGCTTTGACGAGATTCACGGCTTCATCCATTCTTTATAGAGGTCCAAGAAGTTCCAGAAGAAGGCTTTGGAGGCCTAGTACAAGCTCATTCGTATTGTACATCTAAGATCCTCAAGTGCATTTACAATATCTTACAGAGATCATAAGTCGTATCCCTTACCATGATCGCTTGACCGCGACCCGCTTTCCTTTGGGCTTCGCTCCCTTGGCCATAACCAACTCGGGCAATTCTTCTGTAATAGCTTTTCTTGCTGCATACGCTTCTTGGATTTGCTTGACACCATCAACTAATTGCCCGGTCGCTACTCGTTTTTGGTCGAAAACTTCTGCGTATTGGCGGTAACGATTCAACTCATCGCGTCTTTCATCGGTCATTAACCACTCCTTGGGGAATCGAAGCTTTGGCTTAAAGTGGTGATGTCGCGTATCTAGCGGTACATCCTCGAAAGTATCCGTTGGATCCTGTCAATGTCAGGTCAAATCTCTATAGCACGAAAGGTATACATGCCCTTGCTTCTTGAAGGAGATTGTCAACCAGATCACCCAAATACCGCTTGTTTTGAGCTTGCGTCTCAAACATCTCACAACTCATTCGCACAACATCCTTCTCCGGGTTGTATCGAACACCAACCAATTTCTTCAACTTCTCCCTCTGTAAAGGCGTCAAATCAGGCATATCTGATGTAGAAAACTCCAGCACAACTTTCTTCTCGGCTGGATGTTGTTCCCCCATATATGTAGTGTATCTGAATCGAAGTGGCATGTCCGCTGTCGGAGGCTCGAATGGTTTGGCCAGCTCTACAATCAATCTGTCAGCGATCGCGCCATATTTAAACTTCAAAAGAGTTCTCCGCAAGTGGCATACTTGATAATAATGGCATCTCCCAAGCTGCCAATCGAGCATAATGTCTCCACTCTCTATGCTGCTCTAATTCTCCATGAGCCAGTGACGAGATATCGTCCTGATCATCTTCTTCAAATCCTCCATCCTCAAAAGGCTCAGGATCTCCCATGTTCAAGAAGGTCTCTTTGAGCTTCTTCTTCGTTTGCACCATATCAGGACCCGGCGGCCCATAATCGACTTCGGCATCAAGGTATTCCTCCATCTCTCGAATTGAAAGTTCATTATCCTCCTTAATACTCTTCAAATTCACACCAAGGTGCTGCTCCGCCTTTGCCGCGATCTTTGCCTCAAGCTCTGGGTCCATTTTTTTAGCCTTCCATCGCAAAGGAGTTGTTGAAAAGGTCCGCCGTCGACCAATTGACCGGGCAGCATATTGATGTGAGAATGCCGTGCATGTACAGCTTCGCGCCGTGAGGCGGAGGCCCTGCAAAGCTGTTGCCATGACTTGTGGTTCGAGAATGTCGTGGTCACTGTCTAGTGAGTATCAAAATGTGACTGAGGCTGAAAGGGGAAAGAGCACTAATCCCTTTTTGAGACTAGCACCACCATTACCTAGGTAGCTCAAAAGAGACCTAGTCGCGCACAAATTTATCCACCCCGGAATTCACAACACGCCGGAACACCGACCAGAGATTCACATCGCAGTTTCTCTACCCCGAACACCGACCTCCTAAGCACTTGGCTTATCGATAAGTCATTCGAAATGGCAATCATCATTGTTCAACCACGCAAGGTCTACACCAACGAGGGCTGCAAGCAAATCTTGAAGAATAGGATCCTTCACGCCTACCAAGACTCTCGCCAGAAGCTCCGCGACTCATTCAGCCCTGTTACACTCGCTATACAACACGCTTATCGCAAGAATCAAGAGCTCACTCAGGAACACGAGTGGAAGTGGTCCGTCTCGACCTCAGAGCCAACCCAGCACTGGAAGGAAAACAACATCATTGTCATCGTCGCCCGCCACAAACCCTTCGCTGCCTGTGTTGCTGCCCATGAAATGGAGTCTGGCGCCAACCCAATTCATCGAGAGTGCTTCGTGTCAATTGGTGCTACTGCCAACTTTCCTGAGCTGCTTGCTGCCGCAGTTTCAGAAGGTACATTAAAGAAGCTCAAAGAGCTCAACTACACAGACCTCACCTTGCAAGTGGGTGGATTGGTCGATTACTTTCACCAGATCAAGCCAGAGGACGACAATGGCATCAATATTAAATATTTTGCTTTCAATAAGCACGGCCTTGAGCACGAGATGAAAAAGTGCCAGGCAAAGGAGGGGGAGTCGGCCGAAGGACTGGTCGTTTGTCACGCGGGTGAGTGGAATTCAGCGAGAGAACTTTGAAAATGGCAATGACTGATCTACTATAGGCGCTGGAACAATCCTGGATGCGATGAGATTGGGTCTGCCGCTTGTTGTCGTACCAAACGTGTCGCTGCTCGACAACCACCAAGAGGAATTGGCAGCAGAGCTGCAGAAGCAAGGATATGTAGTGAAAACAGACACCAAGTAAGTACAATGTCTCGCAGGAGCAGAGATATTGAAAGATCCTTTGTGTTCTCTTTCCTCTGATATTTAAACTCTCTTCCTGCGATCAATCATACTAACTTGACACAGGGGACTGGCTGCTGCGATCGAAAAGGCCACAAAGATGGCGAAGAAATCCTGGCCTAGCACCAACAGCAACGTCGGTGGCTTTGCCACAATCGTAGACTCGCTCTGCGATTACGAGGAAGAGGTCAAGGGCCGACTAGATTGAGTGCTTTTGCCGGTGTGGGATTTTGTTGGAGTTTTTAGGAGTTGGGTACAAAAGTCTACGGACACGGAATGGATATACCCCTTGTTGTGCTGCCGATTTGTTCGTCTTTTGCCAATGATTGACCTGGAGTTGGAGTGTCTGGTGTTGGGCCGGCTTAATCGAATATTTCCAGGACCCTCTCGTCATACCTACTATCTTGCGCAATGCGAGGTTTATTGTCAAGATGCTAATGCTAGTGCATTCAGATCCGATCATAAAAAGAGGCTCCAGTCCTTTCAAATATTCCTAGTTCTTACATTGGGCTGCAGGAAATCCTGCAAACGCACTTCAATCAAAACAGTATTGGAAAGTCCAGATCCATCGTTCAATTCGCCAATGGATCATGTGGTACCTGAATTAAAACTGGCGTTGAAATAAACTCCAAGCCGTCAACTCCAATCCAGCTCTGATTGGCTCGAGAATACGAAGCATCTCGTGCCTTACTTCCGTTGTTACCTTTCCGATCTCTCCACTTCACACATACTGATGATGAGACGGGGAGGTCGGAAGCTCGAAAGGCTATCAAAGGCATCTACCGAATCTTCCTTTAAGTGGATCACAACATACGTTTTCAATTCGCCAACAATTCTGAGATGAGATTTTAGTCCGTTTTAATAGTGAAAGGCTAAGGTAAGCAGCGTCGAGCTTACTCTTTACGGTGCGCTCCACTGCAACCAACCCCGCGGTCCCGGCCCCGCAAATAATAGCGGGGTAGTACCATACGCGTAGAACCTACATCGTCTCACTCTCTTTTAAATTAAAATGTACCTCCGTCACCATTCTCACAACCCTCTCAATCGACTCTTGTCGCTAACTTCTCCCGCCCAAACCCTAGTCCAATTTCGCACCAATTCAACGCAAAAAATAATAATAAAATAATAATGGCACCCATAATCCTGGACCCCCGCTTTACAATCAGCGAAGCCACCCCTTCCGAAATGGAAGAGGTAATGAGCATCCTTGAAGCCGCTTACGCAGAAGACGAAGTGTGGAAATACCTGTTTGAAAAAGTTGAAAAGGAGGAGTTGCATAAGTGGGTTATAAGCACGCTTTTGCCGCGGTGGAATATGCCTGACATCACTACTTATAAAGCTGTGGAGAATAGCACTGGGTGTGTTTCCCCTTCCCCTTCCCATTTGATCATCTCATTTATTTTCATTCTCCTACTTCCTCAATACCTTTCCACATCAATTTTTTTTCTTTAATAAATGCGAGATGAAAATGCTGATATGACGGGGAAAAAAGGAAAATAGCAGCCTGGACAGCCCTTCAANNCAGACCGACTCTCCGGCTCTTGCCATGCGACTGGCAGCCACGCCACCACCATAACCAGAACCAATCACGACACAATCGTAGCTATTCCGGAGAAGCTCGACAGGTTTAGAGATTCTTGGAAATTTGGCTCCTGGATCATCAGTATATGTGTGGATTTTCGCATGAGCTTTTGATTGTGGGCCACTGGCCTCCGCCGAATGAGGACCAAATGTTGGAATTTGATGGGATTGAGTTGGAGAATCGCAGTTCATGTTTGTATCATAATTCCCATTGAGGGCCGTCGGCTCTTCGGTGAAACTGCTTGCGATATTGAATTGAGAAGAATAACCCTTGTCTAAGGGAGGTCTGGCTCCTGGAGGTAGCTCAATATGAACCTGTTTTCGGGGACGAATTTCAGAGGTCGCGTGGAAGCCATTGGTACCGTTGCTACCATTCACGATTTTGCCATTCTTTTTCTCTCCATTGGTTCCATTGGTTTTATACTCCCTTGCCCATTTATCCGAATCAGGTGTTGGGAGATCCTTTGGGATAGGGATTCTGTTCAGTGCCTGACTAATGGAGCTAGCTGGACCAAGATTGATAATGGTAGGATCGGCGGGAAGATATATTGCGACACATATCGGTAATGAAACTATAAGCAATGGGGCATTGCTGTGAAGGGCGGCTCCAATCTTCAACTCATCTGCTAAGCCGGCTACACTTTGGAGCCAGTCTAGGAGTGGATCGGATTGAAGCTCACTCGTATCGACGCCTTCCTTCAACCGTATCGCAAACGCCATATGAGGTATTGGACTACCTACTAGCTTTGAAGGGGTGTAGAAGGAATGTGCGATGGACGAGTCTGGTGCCCGAACCTCAAAGGAATCTTCTGGAGTCAACCGACCATTGAGTGCTGTATCTCGACTGCCTTTTTTATAAACGGAAAGCCGAATGCTCCGCGGAAATTTGGGGTGGTCTTGGGTAAGAGGAAGATAGAGTGGCGTTCTGAGCTCCTGCTCTTCTGTGGTGCTCTGTAGCCGGCAAAATATGTTGTGATAAAGGTTGCCCACTGAGAAGGATGGCAGCTTGCTCAGTTCGCGAAACTCGATCTCGAGTTGCCTGCTAAAAGATGTTCGATACTGTTTAACGCTGGATGTGTGACTCGACGCCGCGATGAGTTCTGTGTTTCCACTTCCTTCATTGTTCGTCGTCCCAGCATGCCCGCAATCTAGAAGAACAAGAACATCGCTGAGGGCCTGCTCTAAATTATTTTGGATCCCGCTCCATTGTACCGCGGGGAGTGGGGAGCTTCGATTCCTACGCCCGACCAAAATAAATCAGTATAAAGCCATGTTGATTGGAGCACTGCGCTCAAGGTGACAAATTAAACAGAAAAACGTACCTGGCCCATGCTACATTGCCGTTCTTGGTGAGTTGAGAATCGCCCTTGTAAAACAAAATCTTCAAGTCTTCCTCACTGTCGCCCCCCTTTTTCACATAGTCGAGTATTTTTTTGGTTGACCTCCACACGACAACTTTCCGCAGGGATCTTCCAATCCTCTACTTCAAAATGGAATGTGTTCTCGAAGACGTTGTATAAATCAGAAACTTCGGTTGAAAACGATTGGTCTATGCCCTCATCTTCCCAACTAATCATAAGCACAAAGACTCTGCGGTATTGAGGTCGGGTTTCGGTTGGAAAGACAGCTTGGGTAGCTGCTCGTAGGCTCTCGCCAAAGCTTTCGAGACCGACTTGGGCCTGCCATCCACTGGAGCTATCCAAATTTGGCGTTGTGTTGTCTATGCCTGAATATTCAAGCTCAGAGTCACTCTTCAACCCCTCACTTATCCTCTCATCATTGGCAATCTCGGAGATTTCGATCGGATGGTTCATTTTGCCACGTGATTTTCGATCTCCAAGAAGTTGATTACTTGAAGTTAGCGCAGAATAATCACTAGATTCAACTTATCATTAGCATCGCTTTTGAATTGTGATGCATGATGCAACTCACATAAAGTGCTCTTCAGACAAAAGTTGATCGGTAAAAGTTCTATACGGGTCGAGATGCGGAATCTGTTCTATGCGCAAGAGATGCAATGCTATTCAGATCCCACTGACCAAGGTGGGGGATCCGCTCTAAGGACAAACGATGGGATTTTATCGACGCTGCAAAACCATCGATAAGGACTTGGATCCCGAGTAAGTGCAACGGTTGATGGCGGCAGCGGAGCTTCCTCCTTGACCCGAACTCTCGGAACCTTGTCAATGGTAAAGGGGGGTTTGTGCGCCGTTACGAGATGACGAATAGGGACACGAGGAGAAGCGCGAATAGCGAAGGATTGGAGAAAGAAGCGGCCGACAAGAAGAAGCGCAATGATAGTACAGATGAATTAAAACTGGATAGAGAACAAAAGATATGAAAGCAGAAGGAGTAATTACATGGGATGAAACCATTATTATTTTTAACGTCAAGGTAAGGGAGGTTTTAGGGCTGAGGGCACCTGAGCTGAATTTGGAGAATCCCCGCCACTTCCCAAGCCCATGTCTTCTCTCCTCGTAAATAGCTATGCGCAGCGTTCCTGATAGGTTGTACCAAGGCCGTGCTCGTGAATTGGCCAATGGAATGGGGGCCATGGAGGGGTTGCGCCGAGAGCCGGACGTTTATCGTTGGCTGAGTCGTGGGGGCCTCTGAAAAACTTCAGCAGCCGCGCCGCACACAGTCAGAATCGAGGAAAAAGGGGGGACTTGGGGGAGGGGCATCAGGCACTTCGGAGATGACATTGGATGAAAGATAACGCCTCTTCTTTCCCCTAAATTCTCACCGGCTCCAGCTTCTGACACTGTAAAAAGTTGCTGCCTCTGCTGAATCCTTCAAGCTGGGCTGCCAAGGGGTTCCTGGTGATTCCGATTCACAGCGTTGACGTCCCAGACACAGGCTTTTCCAGCGCTGGCCGAGCCGGACGGGGACACCAACGGGAACGGGCGCACTGAGAAAGTAAAGCCTATGGTTTTGGAGATGCAGCTAACAAGTAAGGGCGCCGCTGGGAGACCTAGAAAAGGCTTCGTAACATCACTCAAACATGGTGATCAGGTGTCTTGTTCTGCGCCGTTGGGCTCCTTGACTTCAAGGCGAAGCATGTTGTTAAAACGGCGTTGACATCAATGGGAGGTTGTGAAAGAGGCGATGAAGAATCGTTATCGTGGCGCGTGATGGGGTTGTGTTGGTGATGGTGCTGGTGGCTTGAAGCTTCCGGAGCCACTATTTTCTTGGGCTCCCGAATCGCAAGGTTGAAGGCGCTCGCGCCGAGCCGGGACACGACACGTTTCTCTGTGTCGCACACAAATCTCGTTGTGTTGTACAAATATTCCTTCTTGTGTATATTTTGGATCATGGGTCCCCAGTCAGGAGTTATGAATCTGCCTTGGGCGATTTTGTTTTCAACAAAGTGTTGGAGAAGATGCTTAGTGAAGTCGCTGGTGAGTGGCGGCCAGATCTTTAGAGTTGTCATCACGTGAATTCCCCCTTTTGTGTCAAACCGAAGAAGCATGGTGGGATAAAGCCATTTGCGGAGAGGGTTCATATAATTTCAAACGCTTTTCCTATCTAAATCTCCACGTCTTCTTTTCTCATCCAACCTTCGGCCTAACGCTCTCACTCAAACTCACATGTTTCATCTTAACATCTAACACGACCTCAGTGCTCATCGCCAGACCGAATGGCGTCCTCTAGCACTTCCCTTCACCCTCAGCAAGATACAACCCCCCTTCCTACACCGCATCCAGGTACATTCGTGTAACACCTCGATCCCTCTCCGCCACAACCTCTTCTCTCTCGTCAAAATCCCTCCAGTCCCCCGCGCTTCCCTTACGCCAGACATCATGTCGCCTTGTTGCCTCCTTCCTCAAGGACTGCGCATTTAGCCCAAGTCTCGCCGCAGCCTCTGCCCACTTCTTAAACTCACACACTTTACGATATTCCAGTCCATCTTTATCATATATCGCAGTCCACAACATCTGGATCTCGTCCAAGGCTTGGTGTCCCCTCAGATCCCTGTCCTTCCACTATTGCCATCTCCGTATTCGCTCTTCCATTAGCACAATTTGAGAGACCGAGAAGTCTTCGTTTCCACTGATCGATTGCGAGACACCAGGGAAATACAATGATGTCCCTGCGAAAGGAGTCCAGAGAGTTCCTCCTGCAAAGCCCTAATTTTCATTTTTGCCTCTAAAATTTCGTCGTCCAGTTCACTTTCTACCAACACATGTTCCTTTCTAATATCCCGAGTCTGCCCAGTAAATGTGCCTACGCGCGCAGGTTACTGGATTCGTCGCAGGTGATACTTTAATCTCGAGTTGTCATTTGCTAAGGTCATATACGATCTCGTAATCTATGATTTCTTAGCTGGAGCTAAACAGGGTTTGGATTTATCTAACTCACAACATCCAAATAGCTATCCGCCCAATCCTGACCCCCGTGATAAACGGGATGCCATTCCTAGAACAGTCGCCTAAAAGCGAAATCGATTTGTTCAGTTGTTGCGTCATCCGTAATTCCAAGGAGAAGATAGTGGTTGTCTTCCGTTTGAATGCTTATGGTGTTACTTTATGTCCGAAGTGTTGCGATGTGAGAACTGAATGTCAAAGGCCGTGAGATAATTGCGAGAGAGAGTTCCAACTTTCAGAACTTATACGAAAAGTTCGAAAACACATTTGGATCAAGTTAATAGACTCTCTTCATTATGAAACTCAGTTACCCATTGTTTCTGACTTTTCTGCATCATACAACATTGTCCACTTACACGTTTCATCGTCACTCAAAGACACTTATACTCGCGAGTCGCAGTTCAAGCCATCCTTTCCACTCTACAAATGATTTGAGACATTTTGCATCACTACCACCGCGATATCATTAAAAGAGTTGTTTCTACGATCAATGCAAGACCGCCAATCAACTTCAGAGTCCGTTTGACCACATGATTCAGCTACTATTATTGGGTGTGGCCCATACATTTTTAAAGAATGTTAGATATTATAGCATCAGAACTATCTTGAAAAGCATTGTTTCTGCGATGTAAGACAGTCAGTCTAAAACAATTGCAGAGTCTCGGTTTACTCCAAAAGCCCCACAACTTCTCTCCCCTTGCCCTAATTTTCTTTGTCAACTTCCCAACTTCCCAACTGGTGATGATGGTGGTGGGAGAGCAAACAAACAATCCCCCTTTTTGCTTGAAACACGGGAGCCAGCACCACCAACATGCAACTTCATCCAAAATAGTGAAGTGACGCTTCCATCCGCACCATGCCACCAATGAGACTTGGAAGTCTCGAAGACTCATCAGATCTCAATTTGCCCTCGAATGGGATCTCGAGGAGCGAATATCAAATTTTGGGCGGAGGGGAAGAGTGCAAACGGAAGTGTGGGGCTGGCCCGATTGCGGTGGTTGAACTCGAAGCAAACAGCACCAGAATGTACACAATATTCCTTAATTTCTAAAGACTTTCTCAAACTCTAACTCTGATTTGAAATGACAATTCAAAATCATCTGTTTCGCAGTTCAAAGACTCAGCTCACTTGAGTGCTGTTAACAAAAGAAAACTTCAAGCGGAACCCAAAAAGCGGACAACAAAATGGAAGACAACAGTCCCCCATCGATACCCGATTACTACTCACTCCTCGGAATTCCTCAAACCAGCACCCCCCGAGAAATAAAACAAACATACCTGCGCCTTGCCTTCCGTCAACATCCAGATAAAAATGGCGGTGATGCAGCAGCTACTGCTGCTTTCCAATTGGTAAACTCGCCGCGCTCAAAATCCTACTTTACACGGAATTCTCAGAATCCAGGGTAGGCTAACGAAGGGTGCTGTGTCTGATTAGCTCGCAGAAGCAAAAGAAACCCTAATCGATGAACCCAGTCGAAGAATCTACGACATCAGATATCCCTCCATCAAGCGGAAATGGGAAACATGGCGCTCCCAGCACAGGCAGGAAGATGAAAGGGTGAAAGCGGCGAAGGAAAGAGCGGAGGCCGAGCAAAAGGAACGGGAGGCTAGAATGGCTGCTGCGGCCGAGGAGAGGGCGAGGGCAGAGAGAGAGGCGGCGAGGAAGAGGCAAAGAGAGGAACTGCAAGGTCGGTGGAGGGCTGCTGAGCGGAGGTTTGACGATGAGATTTTTGAGGTTAATCGGAAAATCAGGAGATTGGATGCGGAGTTGGCGAAGCTGAGGACTGCTGAGAAAATGGATGAGGAGAGGGTGTTGGCGGAGAAGTTCAGGCGTGGGTACGATGGTGCATTCCCTGAGTCGAAGATTGTTGAGAGCCAGGAGGAGAAAGCACAGGCGGAGCTTGAACGGTTGCGAAGGAGTGCCGCACAGAAGATCAAGAAGAGTGAGGTAGAGGGGGCGAGAGAGAGGTTGGATTTCATAGAGGACGAAAAGCAAAAGCAGTGGGAAGAGATCTGGGCTCCGAATGGTTGCAATGGCGTTATGGATTCCTCGATCAAAGACGATCTCTTGAAGCGCAGATACGCACAGAAGATTCGGAAGGAAAAGGCGAAAGCGGAGAAGCTTGCCAAGGAAGAGGCAGCTAAAGAGGATGTCGCCGAATTCAAGGCTAGATGGGAGGAGGCTGCAAGGCGGCAAGCGGAGTATAGAGCAGCGGAACTCGAGGCAAAACTGTATCGTGAAAAGGCTGAGAAAGAGGAAGTAGAGAGAGTCCATCAAAAGTTGGAGGCGGAGCGCTTGGGGGCCCGAAATCTAGAAGCTTCGCGACTGCTTGCAGAGCTTGTGAAGGAAATTAGAGACAAGAAGATCAGAGCGGAGAGGTTGGCGGAGGAAATTTTGATGAATGCTGCGAGAGAACAGCAGAAAACGGAAGAGTTTGTGCGAGCATGCACGGTAAAACTGCAAGAGAGAAAGGGGGAAGCTGCCAGGGCCAAATTAATCAGCCAGAAAAACGAGAACTTTTGGGCAGAGCAATCGCGCGCCAAATTCCTTCGTGACCGAGGAGTCGATGTAGGCTTTCATTGTTCTCACAGTGCATGGTTTCGTTTGAATGGGTGCTTCTTGTGTCGTGGATGTCGGACGGAGATGCAGAAATGGATCCTGGAATGTAAGGAATGTGGATTACGCTCATGTTCAGCTTGCAAACTTGCTGGCCGTGTTGGAGATATCTGCTGACTGGAGACAACTGGAAGTGTTTGGGTGTCATATATTACTATTAGTGGGTATCAAAAGTGCAAACAATATAACCTAGGCCTTCTTTGCATACGTACTCGGATGCCCGTTTTTCTTCCCATACGCCCTGACTTTGCCATCCAGGTCCATTCCCACAAAGAACCAAACCAAACTCGTGATCCAAGTCATGACGGTGTCAAGAACCCAGTTGTTTCTTTTCGATCCACCCCAAGCGCAGCCCCTCATAGCGGCACCCAACAAGCCAACGACAACCAAATATTCCCCATTTTCCAGGCCCTTGATGGATTTCGTAGCAACAACGTCAGGCGTCTGGACTGGATCAGAGTCTTCCAGGATGTGTGTAATTTCTGGCTTCGTCTCATTCTCTCTCTCGAGACCGGCGCTAGAAATAGTTCCTGGAAATATAGTATGAATTTTGACTTCATCCCCATAGAGAAGTACCTCTTGTGCCAAAGAATCGCTCAAGCTCTTGATAGCCGCCTTGCTGGGTGCATACGGTGCATATCCAGCAACAGGATAAAATGCGGCGACCGAGCTCGTAAAAATCAAATGTTTTGGGCGTCCCTTGCCCACGGACGAAGGTGCCAGCCACTCGCTCAATATAGCGTGGGCCATATCCACGCAAGACCAGTAATTTATATCCATCTGTTGGCGCATTCGGGAGGTGGGTGTTTCGAGGAAGAGGCCCGGGAAAGATGCACCGGCAATGCACCACACGATATCCGGGCTGTTGCCGTCGTTCCACGCAATTGCTTCCGCAATAACGCGTGCGGCGCCGTCTTCTTCGGATACATCGGCGCTGATATACTGGAATCGCTGGGAGGATGGATTTGCTGCGGAAGCCTGGTTGTTCGCCGTCAGTGTCAGTGTTGAGCTCGCGGTGGGAGGGAGTCGGGGAATTACCTTGACCTGGACAAGAGCTTCTTCAAGCTTGCCAACATTGCGTGCCACAATTATAACATTCGCGCCTTTCTGTGCGAGCTGCTTTGCGACACTCTTACCCATGCCCTCCGATGCCCCAGTGAGGAGGACAGTCTATGCTTCAGTCAGACGAGGCTGCAGTTGGGGCTGGAAGGGAGGGAGAGGGAGAGGAAAGGTAGCGGACCTTGCCATTGACGTCGAATTTGTTCTTGCCGAAGAAGCCCATGATTGAGGGGATGGAGAGGAGGAAGACGGCGAGCAGGGCGATGTTTGTCCACGAAGTGAAGTCTATGGCCATTGGTTTTGGTGTTGCTGAAATTAATCTGGCCTAAGCTTTGTCGTCAGCAGCAGCAGCAGCAGCAGCATTGCTTGTTTAGCTGCTGAGTCCTTTCGCCTAGAGTGCGAGTGGGCCAGCGATAAGCGATAAGGAATTCAGGGGCAGCCACCTAGGTAGCTACAGTGGACTGCCATTGTCAACACTCAAAGCTTACCACCATACCTACCTACACACACCTCACATAGGCATCTCGTGGCCAATGACATCCATCGACCAAAAACGCCCCGGCTTCCCGCCCCTCTTTCATCCACCTCTATCACTGGCCTTGAGGCCGGAGCACGGAATGAGCTTCAAGAATAAAACCAGTGCAATTCGGATCGCTGTACAACACGGCTCGTTCACCTCATCACGTTCTATGGCCCCGATTTCATTCCCGAGTCCGATTTCAGCCCAAAGTCCACCGCACCAGACACGAATGCCTCCGAATCCAGTTCACCCGTTCCACCATCAAAGAAAGTCTTCAAGACTGACCTTGCTCGTTTTTCAGACGTCGTTTTCAAGCAATTGAAAGCTGCGGCATCATTCCCGGCTCCCTCTCCTCGTCCTTCTAGATCTTCGACAACTTCTATACTTTCAATGCCTTCTACACCTGCGGCCGACGATATTGCAACCCTCGGAATGACATCCGAAAGAGCTTCCCATACCAAGGCAGAAATAATCTCCCTTGTTCAAATCTGTGAGCAAGCGAGGGAAAAGAATAGCGAGAGGTATAGCCAGATTATTCAACTTCTCAAGGACGCTCAATGGCGGATTAATTAAGGAACCCACCAAGAGGTGCGCCAGTCTTCCTGTTCTCGAGTGCTATGTTTTGCCAACACATTGTCATGCAAATATTAGTCAATCATATGTACATCTCACGCTTTACGTTCGCCGATTGAACAACTATCACTGACCCACTACATCGTTGTGCAATGCACTTAGAATACAGTGGCGATAGAAGTGAAGGTTTATGAAATACTAGAAGGGGTCAGTACCTGGTACAATTACAACATGAAGAGACTTGGAAGCAAGCTTTTTAAAAAAGTATAGTAAAGCCACTGTGCAGAATAGAATTCAAGCCAAGAGGAGACGGATAAAGACTGACGCCTGCTTAGAACCGCCTTTAATATCACAACCTGTCAAAATTTATATCTCTCTCTTAATTGCAGAAAGAGAACATTGATAAATCAACAGATCCACTTTTCTAGGGCTCGCTGTTTGTGGACAACTCTTGGGCAAAATCTCCCAACGCACTAAGTAGTGTGCATTTTTTTCTCTCCGTCCGTAACGGTGAGTAATTTTGCAGGCTTTTGTTCGACCGTCACAATAGTTTTCGGAATATCAGCCTCAAGATCAAGCAGATAACGGATAGGGCATTCTTGGAATGACCCCCCGATCTCGTTCTGGTGCGGATAGTGACTCTTTTAACAAAATAACTCCCTTTTTGGAAGAGCTTTTGGTGCCGGGAAAGCATCGATTTGGTATATCTCTCTCTGATTCAGGATGCAGCTTCAAGTTACACCTACGATGGGCTTCTCAGTGAATTATGAAATGCTTTCAGCGATTCAGCCACTTTTAGGGTTCATTCTGACTTTCAGATATGTCTCTTCTGAAATCGATGCTCATTGATTTTTTCCAACATGCAAGAAGAGTACGAACATAGATGGCAAAACTTTTGACGCTCATTTCTTCCTTATTTCTTTGGGGCTGCCCAAAATCTACAAAATTCACCCACCTTTGCCGCTTTACTGTTGGCAGAGGACATCTCCTTCACACCCAACAGTAGAACGGCGTTGGCTGGCCGCAAATGGTTGTTCCCAGGCGGCTGCGTTTCAAAGTTTAATGTTCCAGCCTTCGCCTCCGGGAGCGTCACCAACCTATGACTCTCCATACCAACAAATTTACCAGCTGGCCCGGCACATACGATCATGCACACTCTGATTAGCTGACCCCTGCTGATTTGGGCGGGGGTCTCGCGAAGTTGGGAATGATTGGGAATGGACGTGCTATGTTGGTGTTGGTGTTCTGCCACACTTCGAGTTTAGAAGAATGCCCTCGAAAACCTTCAACCCGATTGCACTTCACTTGTTCCAGCTCTCCTCCTTTTCTATTCGAACCATGTGTATTTATATTCTCTTTACAGCGCTCTGTAGTACTGATTTTTCTCTTACCCCTCCACATTTCTCAACCCCTCATCATAATGTTATAGGGTATACAAACTGACAACACGTATTCTGCATAGCAGGACCTTCAATGTCCACGACTCACGACAAAAACAGAAAATCGCCGCCTAACTAGGAGTCAAATGCGGGGTGGGTCTGTTGAACGCGGACTCATACGTTATGCCTTCTACTAATGGCGACCTTCTCTGACGAAAGCATCATTATCGATAATGGAGTCGCGACTGCATGGCCCCCTCTTCCCACTCCTTGGCCTCCATCGCCGTTTGCTCTACCCAAATATATGTCCAACGAGCTGGTCTAGGAGGGAGTCTCATTGCCTTCAATTCTGTCTTTAATAAAAGAATTATCACATCCGGGACACCATGCCTACCTAGCGAAGTCACCTCACCGTGGCTGCAGGGCTCTTCCGGCCTCACGACGGTGCTGGGTCCTACTTTCGTTTGTCCCGGGTTGCACAGTGCGGTGCTGACAATTCCTGTGAATCCGTTGACGGAACAGGTGATTTGTTGCCTTTCGTATGTCTCTTTTACCCCAACCAAATCCCTAATTTGGATCCTAAAAGCTAATACAGGAACAGAAAGTATTCCCTCCACTCAACAATTATCGGCAGTGCCCCTCACAATGTACCTCCCTCCTAACACCTGGCCAAACGCTGATCTACGAGTCATCAACCGCCAACGACGCCTGGGGTGCTGTTACCTCCACTGTTCCCACATCTACAACGGCCACGAGCGGACCGATGATAATATATGGGATGCACGTAAACGGTTTCAATGTTATCGCCGCCGTTACCACACACTCGTCGTCACTATCGGCATCAACGAGTAGCCCATCAATTGCATCGAATATTCCAAGAGGTTCTAGTTCATTACCGAGAGATGCGGTGGCAGGAATAAGTGTTGGGATCACGTTGGCAGTGATTCTCGTGGCCGCCGGTGCATGGCTATTCTCACACTTGAGAAAGAAGCGAGGAAAGCGGGCATATAAACTTGCCTTAACTTCGCAGACACTTGACACGAACCCGAATGCTCCAGCGCCATGCGAAATAAATGACAGACCAATCAGTGTGCATGGGGTGTACGAACTGCCTACTGTACCCGAAGGTCCTGGGAAGACCGTGTAATTAATTGAGAATGTATAAATTACGACTCTACGAGGGTACCTGACGGCTCCCGATTCTGCCTTTTTCTAGAACACTTCCATGCATCTTGATTGATGGAAACCAAAACGGAATGTGGAGATCTGGGGTTCGTTCAATCCCGTGTGGCTAAATTAACTATTATATTACCACTATCGGCTGGCAGCACCCCTGGGCCCTGGCAGTCAACCACTTTAAGATGCGGACACAAATACGTCTTCACACAGATAAATTCAAGCCACGAACTACTTCATTTCTTCCCAAACCTCACTCGAACTCTCATTTCCATATATATATTTCAACCATGGTTCTCCTAAAATTCTTTTTTGTCTGCCTGTGCGCAACAACAGGCATCCAAGCAGCGACATGGATCGTACCCGGCGCCGTCTGGACCGATACCGATGGGAATAAAATTGATGCGTCATGGTGGGGGGATCGTGCAGAGGGGGGATACGTTTTATTGGGTTGGGCAGAGTGCTAGTAAGAGTTAGTTTTGTCCTCCCTCTCATCCTCCATTTTCAAAGAGTTTGTATAGAAAGGAGGTAGATGTAGGGAGGGGATAGAGAGGGGATAGATGACTGATGTGATGGGCGGTGTAGATGAGACGCCGTATATGTATTCTTCTACGGATCTGCTTAATTGGAAGAATTTGGGGGCTCAGGCGTCGTTGCAGCAGATGTGGAGGCCGAAGATTGTGCTGCCGAAGGGGGGTGGGTTTTGGGTATGTTGTTTTTATTAATTTATTTCTTTGGTTGATTGATAGATTGATGGAAGTAGTTTTCAATTACTTGAATACTAGCTAATTCAAACATGAAAAGATCTACGGCCAAGTAGACCGCAACATCCAAGCTCTGGAGTCCTCTCAAATGGTAGGCGGGTATCAGACTCATGGGGCGGCGGTCACGATACCGCCGAATGGGTATACGTATTCAGATACGGGGATGTTTGAGGATTCTGATGGTAAATTTTGATTTCGGCATCTTTTGTATGCTTTTGCTAATGATTAAATAGGGACTTGGTATATTTTGACGAGCGCGGACCATAATACAGTCCAGGTTAATAAGATAAATACGGATGGTAGTATTGGCGCTAAAGCTTCACAATTAAGTATTTTCCCCGTGGCGAGTGTTATAGTTGATGGATGTTTGAGCTGACACACCAATTAACAGCGGGCGGCGCCTACGAAGCCCCCGGCATCCTCAAAGTAGAAAGCACTTACTTCCTCATCGTCTCAGGCAAAACCGGCTGGCGCTCCAACCCCAACAAAGTGTTCACCTCCTCATCAATAAACGGTCCCTGGACCGGCGGCGCAGATATCGCTCCCGCGGCGGAAAAAACCTACAATTCGCAGAATACATTTGAGTTGACCATTGAGGGTACGAGGGAGAAAACGTATGTTTATATGGGGGATTCATGGGATAGTAAGGGGGGACCCAGTAGTAATTATGTTTGGTTACCTGTAGATGTTAGTGCTAGGTGAGTTTGCTTTTCTTTGTTGAGGGGTTTGGGGGATGGGATGAGATGGGATGGCTGATTGTGGAAATGGGATTGGCAATACAGTGCGAAGACTTTTACGCTGCAGAATCATGCTATGTGGAAGGTTGATGCTACGACCGGGGTTGTTTCGTTCCCGACAACGGCAAGGAGATATGAAGCTGAAGATGCGGTTATTTCTGGTCCTCGTGGTAAGTACCATCCAAAACCCGAATCTCGTTCTATAATAAACTCACTAACGAGATTCTTTAGCAATAATGCCTTGCGACAAATGTATCAGCAAACGCTCCGTCAACAAAAGTAAACCCGAAAGACATTTTAAAAGATCATGGAAGGGTACTGATGAATAACAGTTACCTCCGAAAGCGAAATCACCTTCTACAACATCACCGGCACAGGCAAACCACAATGGTTCTCCTTCCATTACACGGTTAATAACCCTTCCGGTATATGCACACTTCCTTCCACCTCTTTCCCCTAACATCCCTCACAAATATCAATGCCCACTAACTTCTCATACATATAAATAGAAGGAGAAGCACATATCTACATAAACAACCAAATAACACCAACGAGGCTCTCGGAATTGAATCATAGAGCGGGGTATCATAAGAGTGTTCCTGTGGAGTTGGTTTTTGAGGAGGGGGATGGGAATTTTGTGAGGTTTGGGGCAGTGGGGGGTGAAGGTATGTTTTCTTTTTGTTTGTTTCTGTTTTGTGATGTGTTGGGAAATGGAGTAGACTGACAGGCGTTGCGTGCTTAGGGTTCGAGATTGTGGTTGATGGGATTGAGAGTTTTGAGGAGGAGCTGTAGTGATGAGTTGACTAGGAAGTTGGAGCTTGGGTTTATATGGTAAAGAATGGGAAGAAAGAAAACAGAGGGGATATGGAATCCTAGTTTTTAACTGCCATGAATTTCTGAAAATAATATATACATATATATATACGCTGTATGGTAACAGCAATTTACGATAGCAATCCTCGTCGCCTTTCCTCGCCCATCCATTTGGGCCGACTCGCTAGCTTGGCTAGGGGTCCAAAACAGGGTGAGGAAAAGCCGCCGAGTAGTGGTCACTTTACTTGCTATTTGAGTAATTCTCTTTGTTGAATAAACCCGCAGCTGCCGCCATGAGTCGGCGCAGGAGAGTCTGCCAGGGACTAAGCGAGGAGAAAAGGGGCTGCACCCCGCGATCGCTCCAACTTCGGACGAAAACTTTGCCCTCATGTACAAAGTATTAAGTTCCTATTGTCCGTGCATCAAATATCCTGCGGTGCAGCGGTTTTCAATTCTTCTGCCTCACTGCCCGTGTCCTACAGAAGTTGTAGTCACGAGCTATATATTGCCTGCATTCCGTAGACTGGGGTCTTTAAATCCAACGGGCCGTAGGGCGATCAGATTTGTCGCCCTAGAAAAAGGGCGATTCTGCGATTTGCAACAAAACATTTTTGTGGGGATTTTGATTGGATGGGGTTGGGCTACCCCTCCCTCTTTTCTACGCCCGGCGGATTTTTGCCCAACCTTTTGGATTTTCTTTCACAACTATCCATCACTCGTCGTGGAACCCTGCGCTTGAAAGCTTTGGGATGCGAGTTTCGAAGGAGGAAGAGGTGCATTGATGATGTATGCGGCGTTGAAAGCGCGTCGAAATGGTTCCTATCTGATGGACGCCAAGGCATATCGGAGTTAATTTTATTTGGTTTTATGGAGCTTTTTTTTCGACTTTACCACATCCCACGAACTTCCTCGGTCTCCCTACTCTTCAACACTATCTGCGGCATCTTCCTACCTTGATATGCTCAATATTACAATTTCGAAGTTCGGCTGCACGCTGCCGACGCAATTCCAAAATCCGACGGTAGGTCGTCACGATAGAGCAATATCGACAGAAGCACGGGGATGAAAAAGAAGAACTCGACCTGTGAACCACCGTCTGAACACATTTAAAGAGCCAAGATGGAGCCGGGATTTTTGGATTTGGCGTGTCGGCCAAATACCTTCTTCTGGCAATATTCCTAGGAGCTCGCAGAAATGTTAAATTTAAGCAGCAGAGTCGCCTTGCTCGCGGGACTTTTGCTTACAGGTGTATCCTCACACTACTTCTCCAATGCCTCTAGGCCGATGGTAACAGTGAAAAATGGCACGTATGCTGGGATACACAGTTCTGCATACAACCAGGACTTCTTTTTGGGGATCCCATTTGCGCAGGTTGGTGCTTCGTTTTGACTGCCTTGGGCATTTGACTGACTATTCACACATAGCCACCTCTCAGTGGCCTACGTTTCAGCGCACCAGCGAGCCTAAACACGAGCTTCTCAGGTGTTCGAAATGCTACCTCATACCCACCCAACTGCGTCGGCTACGGCAGTGACGATATCCCCTACGCCTTTTCCGAAGACTGGCTCCACCTCAACGTCATTCGGCCCAGCCTCCCGACAAACACAACCAAACTTCCAATCGTATTATGGGCGTATGGTGGGAACAACGAAGAAGGCGGTTCGGGTGATAAACTGTTCCATTTGACCTTCGTAGTTGAAAACAGTGTCTGGATGGGAAAGCCTATTATGGCCGTGAGTGTCAATTATCGGGTTTCTGCTTGGGGTTTCTTGGGGGGCAAGGAGGCGCTGGATGGAGGGGCTACGAATGCTGGTTTGAGGGATATCAGACTTGCATTGCATTGGGTTCAGGAGAATATTGAGGCTTTTGAGGGTGATCGGACGAAGGTTACAATTATGGGGAAGAGTGCTGGTGCTGAGGATGTCGGGCGACTGGATTGACGAACAAAACTTCACTAAACTACACAAGGTTATTTTCCAGCTTCTATTGCTTCCCCTCGAAGAGGTAATTGTAGAGGCTCCCGAACAGGTCGACCTGACCGATGCCATGGGTCGCACTCCTTTGTTATGGGTCGCTGCAAGAGGGGATCATAAGTCCATCCAAATTCTCCTCAACCACAATGCTGACCCTAACATCATGGATATGTACCTTAATCCACCTGTCTCATATGCTGCTGATAAGGGCCATACATTGTGCGTTAAGCTGCTGCTCGGGGCAGGTGCCATGGCAGAGCCGATACTTCCGCCTGGTGTGAAGCTTGGCAGTCCACTGAACTGGGCTGCTCGGAACACCAAAGATCTTCTCCTTCTCAAGTATCTGTTGACCTACGGCGCTCAGGTTGATGGCACTGGCGTAGATGGTAATACTGCCCTCATCCACGCTTCTCGGACCGATAATGTCCGGCTCGCCATCTTGCTACTGGACTACAACACCGATATCAATGCCGCATCCATCATTCAGCATACTCCTCTAATGACCGCAATCATGTACAACAGCCATGGAGTTCTTCAGCTTCTTCTAGACCGTTGGGAGGAATTCAGTGCATGTCCCCGTCTCAAAGGCCCCAACTTACTTGAGATTGTGGCTTTGTACGCGGATGTGGAGACCGTCAAGTTACTTGCAGAGGCCGATCACTTCAAGCTCAAATATGACGCAAACTACAGTCTGAGGGATTTTGAAAAGCGTTTAACCGGGCGAGTTGATGTGACGGAGGAATTGATCTAGGCGTTTGATGAGCTACTACTGGTCCTTGACGAGAAACCTGACAGGCTAGAGAGCAGAGAGGGCTTGATAGAGAAGGGTCTCCACGATCATCCCCCTGTTCTTGCTACCATGTACGAGTCAGAGAAGTTGGTTGTTGATGCTCGTCGGTCGAAGGAGGGATTTTTATGCGTGCACAGCAATGACTCGGATGAAGGGGCGGATTATGAAGATGCTGTGGAAGATCTGAAGGTGCTGGATTTGGAAGATGGGGATATTCAGGAGCTTGCCACTTCTTATCCTGCTGCATTTTCCTAGTTGGTCTCGATAAAGCGTTAAGCTCTAGGGCCGTTCTTTCTGTGGATTGGGATGCTGACCATAAACCCTACCTATCACTTATAGTAGAATTTTGAGCTTCTTCCCACCACGCCTTTTTCATTTGCCTGTGTAGTAGGTGGCGTTTAGTTTCGGAAGCATTGGAAGAGATACCTCAAGGCCAGCAGTTTCCTTGAATGGAGCCCGAGCCGGCTACCAGTGTTAGAATCCAAGAGGAAGAATTCTCGATTGTCTATCATCGAAAGACTCGGTGCGATCTTCACTGGTCAGGTAGCATTGCTGGCACTCTTTCCAATAATACTATAGCGTTTCAGTAGCAGTCAGTGAAGTCACTCGTGAATTAATAACAGTGTAGTTTCTGGTTCTTTTGCAGAAAGACTTTTGTTTGTCCTGATAGAAATGGCGGCGATGCGGCTTCAAATCGCCGTTGTATTGGAAATGTCTGGAGACACTCGAGGCTCATCATAGTGGCACTAATTTTTACCTCAAGAACTGAAGACATCCTTTCCATAGATAATTTCTACATACAAAACTCACATGATAGTACAGTACGAGGGAAGAATACTAGTAACAGCGTTTTCAACCGCGTGAATAGTTCCCAACCCCACCTCCGCCGCTTCAGCAGCCTTATGCTCATTCGCTTTGATCAAGCTGAAAATCATATGATTCATATCATTCTGCGTGATTGGCCTCTCGCTGGGTCTCCAGCCCTCTTTAAACGGAAGCCGCTCATCCTCTACCAACACACACATCAATCTCATTAGCTTCTTCCCTCCCACAAAATTCAAATTCTCAAAACGGAGGGGGACGAAAAATCACTCACCAAATAAAACCCTCAAATACTTGAGCGGAATCTTCCCCTCCTCAGGACTCCCCAACAGCCCCAAAAACAGTGCCGACTCCCCATAACTCAACACAAACTCCTTAACCCCATACCCGAACTCCTTCCCGGCCGCTTCATGTGCCGCCTTACACGCCCTCACTCTCTCATACCTCACCCTACTCGCACTCTCGAAACTCGTTTCCTTCTCCAGCCCATAACTATCTATCACTTTTCCCCAAATCTCGGAATTGAAAGTGTGGTTGTCTCCAAAAGCGATGTCGTTTCGGGAGAGGGAGACGTCGTGTTCGATGATTCCGTGAGTGGAGACGTGGTCCAGGTCGAAAGTGTGGGCGCTATGGTCGGGGTTGGTAGTTAGGGCTACCGAGGCAAAGACGTTGGCGATTGTGCTGTCGAGGTTTATCGTGGAAGTGAGGGCTGTCACGGCCATTGATTTGCTGATTCCTTTTCCGGAGTGGGGGAGGATGTGGTGGTTTGCGAGGGCGTTGATCATGGGACAGGGAGAGCGGACTTGAGGGTGAATTGTTAGATATTATGGGATTTTCTATGGGAAGGGTAGGTCGCGATGTCAAGGAAAGTTAGAGGTGTGAGAGCGATGGAGAAACTTACCATCTCCTTCGCCTGCTGGCTCCCACTTTGTCCAGTCTACTGGGGGATGACCTTCGGGAGGATTTGTAGACATGTTGAATTTGAAATTTTAACTGGAATAGAATTCTTTGTTTTCAGGTAGATTCTAAGATTTCCGAGCGAGATAATAAGCTTTATGTCGTAGTTGACTGAATTAAATACCGTGTCAAGGGAAAAAAGAGCTGCTGGAATGTTATCCCTGCCGAAATTCGGGGCCTCTTTATAAGACAAATCCCAAAACTTTCCAAGTAAGATACCTTATTAAAAAAAAAAAGGTCGCTCGAGCTTGATATATAACCGACGTCAGATCTTATGTGCCTGCCCGCATTAGAAGTTAATGGCGGGCTGATCGCATGCAACGTCTTCAGCTGAAAGGTCGCACAAGCTCTCTCATTGGCCACGAGGGTTGCAAGTGCTAATTAGCCGCCACGCCGACTTGCTGACCTTGCCTTGCCTCGAGCTTATCCGTTTTTGCGACTTCCAAGAGTTTGACGTGCATGAGCCAATGGGGATAGCGCTAGGGTTTTTGGTATTGCGTGAGGGGAGTGAGGGGTAGTTTGAGCCTCGGATTTTGGGTGGTGGGTCTTAGCGTAAAGAGAAGTCGAAGCACGAGGGGTAGATAACTGGTATTGAATGAATAAATATTGTAAGGTAAGTCCGAAGGTGGAAGAGCTAAATAATTTTGGAAATAGTTCTAGACCCCTCTTTAAGTGCAAGCAAACAATAACGAGACCATGCGAATGGTACACGAGTACAAAATGTGACACAAGCTTATCGTCTTGGAAGAGGAGTGGGTTTACCCCGCTATCCTGTGCAACGATTGAAAAACATGTTTGTGGTGTCTTTTAGACGGAGCGAAGGCAATGTGGAAAAGTGTAAATACTGTGTGACACATGAGATAAGGCTTACCGCGAGCAGTGGAAGATCTTCAACTCGCGCAATATAGGTACGCGATGAGCTGCTCCGTAAACCATTATCTCGTCGTTACTCAAGTGACCTACTCGGTCTCGCGCCTATGGTGTTTGGTGTCCCACAACCTTTCAACGCGAGCAGTGGAAGATCTTCAACTCACACAATATAGGTACGTGATGAGCTGCTCCGTAAACCATTATCTCGTCGTCACTCAAGTGACCTACTCAGTCCCGAGCCTATAGCGTTTGATGTCCCACAACCTTTCACCGCGAGACTATCACTATACAAGTCGATAGATATCCCTCTTAGAAGTTTTCTTTTTCAAATGATGATAGCTTCCACCCTTCTTCATTTTTCAAACCCCTATAGCGCCAGAGTCTCGCTAAAGTTGATCCCTTGCTTTCCAATCCACAAGCTTTTAGGTTTGAAATGCCTTTCAACTTACCCCTATACCTCACCCTCTTCCCCATTTACATCATAGGACTTGTCATCTACCGCCTCTTCTTCCACCCCCTCGCCAAATTCCCAGGCCCAAAACTCGCTGCCGCAACGAAATGGTACGAATGGTACTTCGATATCATTAAAGGTGTTGGCGGCCAGTTTCCTACCGAGATAGATCGCATGCATGAAATCTACGGCAGGTGATTCACGTCTCGAGGTGAAGAGGTGGCGAGGCTGACAGGAGTAAACAATAGGTCCAGTAGTTCGAATCAACCCTGACGAGATACACATCAAAGACTCCAGGAGCTTCGAGACGATATATGCCAAGAATCCCACGCATAGAGATAAATGGCTTCCAGCAGCCCGGTTGCTAGGAGTACCCTTAGCAAGTTAGATACTCACGGAGGAAAAGTTTCTCAGGAGAAAAATTAACACGAGTACCCAGCACAAGGGACTGTCCCACACGAACTCCACCGAAAAAGGCGTCTAGCAACCAGTCCCTTCTTCTCCAAACGCAACATTCACTCCTTCTCACCCCTCACCCGCTCACAAGTCGAACACATCTCCTCCAACTTCCTCGATGCATTCAATAGTAAAAAACCGTTAGATCTGCGAATGGTATTTTTGGCGTTCACCACAGACACGATCTGTCGTCTTGCGTTGGGGAAATCGATGGGGTTGCAAGAGGATCGGAGGGCGGCTGAGGACTGGAATAGGACGATTGAGGCGGTGGCGGATGTTACACCGTTGATTAAGCATTTTCCGTTTTTGTTAGTCTTAGGGAAGAAAGCGCCGCTGGGGTTGGTGGAGGTTTTGGCGCCGGAGATGGGGAGGTTCTTGAGGATGCATTGGGTGGGTTGTCATTCCTCTTCTTGCGTCATAGGAAGCTGAGACTTGTTAAGGATATGCATAATCATGCCGAAAGATTTCTCGAGGGTTTGGCGTTGAAGGGAGAAGGGGGGTATGAGAAAGAAGAAGGGCCGAGGTTGCTGCAGATATTACATGATAGCCCCTTGCCACCTGAAGAGAAGACACTATCTCGGCTTTCGCAGGAGGCTTTTCTAGTCGTGATTGCAGGAGCGGAAACAACGGCACGGCATCTCACGGTTGGCTTGTATCATATACTTACTAACCCTAGAGTGCGTGCACGAATACGGAAAGAGTTGGAAGAAGTGTGGATTGAGAGGGATGAGATACCTGAGTTGAGCGTGTTGCAGAAGCTTCCTTGGTTGGTGAGTTAAACTTGTCCACTTGCTCAAGAAAAATGGTGAATGATCAAGAATAGACCGCAGCGATCAAGGAAATATTTCGCATAACGGGATTGATTACGTCGAGACTGCCCCTCGTGGCACCGACAGAGGTCAAAGTCGCGGGTTGGATGATCCCTCCCAAGGTGAGAATTCCTCATACCTTTAAAATGCCTCGCTCTTGCCTAGTTTATGCTTACTTTTTTGTTCTCTTAGACACCCATGAGTATAACAATCCGCAAAGTCCTCCTCGATCCCGAAATTTTCGAAGACCCGGACGAGTTCCTCCCCGAAAGGTGGATTGAAGACCATGAGAAGTATAATCCCGAAGGAGAACAGTATCTCGTTACTTTTAATAAGGGAACGAGGATGTGTTCGGGGATGGAGTGAGTGCACACCTAGACCTTTCATATCGTTACTAACGAACTGGAAGCATTGCGTATGCCGAAATGTATTTCGTACTTGCGATGATGATTCGCCGCTTCAATCTCGAACTCTTTGAGACGAAAAAGGAGAGGGATATTGATGTTGTTCGAGATTGTGCTATTGGGAAGCCTTCCAAGGAGACTTTGGGCGTGAGAGTGAAGGTTGTTTCTTTGACCCGGGCTTGATTTTCTTTCTCTCGTTCGGATCGTTTCCGTGGAGTTTTGATCCTTATTTTGCCATCACTCTACACTTATAAAGCTGGCTTCTTGTGGGATGTTCTGGTCAGGTCGCTCTCTGAAGAGAGCTGCTGTACCGGTTGGGTTACTGAAATTCGAAAACATTGATTATTTCAAACCGATTTTCGGGATGAAATGTATCGCGGATCGACTTTGAACATAATTGAATAATCCTAAGTCAATGGTGAGGATGATTCGAATTTTCCTATGTGTAGGTGCTGTGAAGGTCCGATGGTGAAAAGAGTTCAAGGGTATTCCAGGGCATTGCTCGCTAAATCTATAGGGGCAGGGAGCCTAAGCGACTTGCCTTTCAGGGGCACGCTGCCTCCGAAGCCAGACCCACTCAGGGTCCTCGGAGGTAAAAAAATGCGCTCGAAGTCCCCGTTCGTAGAGCAAAAAAGCACTACCAGAGGTACCCAGCTGAGATCAAGTTGCATAATCTGCATTCCGTGAGCGGTAGATGCGCAACTTTCGTGCACGTCATCGTCATCGGAGTTCGGGAGAGTTTCTCCGAGAATATTTATTTCCCGAATCCTTTCATCCCTCCCACTTGCAACGCCATCACGCCCACTTCATAATCAATGCAGGATTTGCTCTCGAAAGCATCAAAGATGTCATCCGCAACCAACGCGCTCGGCAGCACCATCAAACTCAACAATGGCGTTCAAATGCCGCGCCTCCACCTCGGAGTCTACATGACCTCTGGACGAGAATGTTCCAGCGCAGTAACTCACGCCCTCCAAGCTGGTTACCGCGCCATAGACTCCGCAGAATGGTATGCGAACGAAGAAGAGGTTGGCTCTTCTATCAACAAATTCCTTTCGTCCCAAGATCAGACGAAACGCGAAGATTTGTGGTTCACAACCAAGCTGAAGAGCAATGTGGGATACGACGACACGCGAAGGAAGATCAAGCAGAGTTTGAAGGAGTGCGGGCTTGGATACATCGATTTGTATCTACTGCATAGCCCTTACGGTGGGAAATCGAGAAGATTGGAGTGCTGGCGCGCTGTTGAGGAAGCGATTAGTGAGGGCGAGGTGAGGTGTGGAGGCGTTAGCAACTTTGGAGTCAAACATGTAAGTTTGATCCTCCTCCAGCACCAACTCCATAACTCTTAATTCTGATATCCTGTCGTCATAGCTGCAAGAACTCCTCGATTCGAAGGCGAAGATCGTCCCAGCCGTGAACCAAGTCGAAGTCCACCCCTTTAATACACGAAAAGATATCACCCAGTTCTGCCACGAGCACGATATTGTCGTAGAGGCATACGCGCCTCTTGCTCGAGCTCTACGAACAAGACACCCCACAATCGTCGAGCTTTCGAAGAAGTATAAATGTTCCTGGGCACAATTGATGGTGAAATGGAGCTTGCAGCATGGTTACGTGCCACTTCCCAAAAGTGTGAAGAAGGATCGAATTGTGAGTAACGCGGCTGTCGACTCTTTCGAAATCGAGGAAAGCGACATGAATGTCTTGGATGGACTCGACGAGGTTTTAGTGACAGACTGGGACCCTACAGATGCGGATTAATTCAATGAGAGGGATTATACAACACAGAGAGTTGCAGCGCATCTCTGCCTTTCCCCCAAAATCGCAGTATCATATACTAGCATATATACCAACAACACCCTGGAATCGGCGGTGGCATTGTCGAAATGGTACCTAGTACACCGTCCAGGAAAACAGTCAGGAACTCTTATTTTGTTGTTTCTGTTGTTCATTAGCACCTCCTGCCAGGTTACCGCTCGGAGTTGTTTAGTACGTGGCATGAATGCTTGTTCCAAAAATGTCGGAAAGGGCGGTCTGAAGGCCCATTTAACGCTGGCCAACTCGATTAAAGTTAATTATGGTCTAGAACCAGTGCCAGCCAGTAACAACGATACCCAAGCAAGGCTGTGCCCAGGAAGTATCCTGCAAATCCCACTTCCAGTAAGGAAGAACCCGGAAGAGATGTGAGACACATCGGGAGGAGGAGGGAAAGCTCCGGGCCGGTATGGCCATCATATTTGACGCCATCCGGATTCCCGGACACGAAGACATGGAATTGAAGGAGGCCTGGAGATCAGGAAAAGTCCAAACAAGGCTGAGATGAGCGAAAAAACTTTTGCTGGCCTTGTCTGTCTTGTCGTCCGAGACCGGTGGCTGTCAAAATCGAGCCACCGCGTGATGCGTGTTTCTGGAACCCTTCTTCTAGAAGCCCCCGCTTTCTCGCACGCCTCCGCTGTGAGCGATTTAGATGAACCATGAAAATATTTTCAATCGAAACCGCGCATGGTGTTTAGGTTGCGTGGAAAACCGTGGAGAGAAAAAGCATGGCGGGCAAAACAAGTGTTTTGGGCTGTCAAGCTTTTACTCTCATGTTTTTCAGTCCCTGCAATTCCGCTCGTTGAAGGGCCTCGAGAGGGTGTCTTCCGCGGGGTAGGGTGCCTGTGGTTGGCTGCTGCAGCTCCTATTCTTGCCGACCAGGGGCAAGATTTTAGGCGACGTTAGTGGGCGGTCGCGTGTTAGCTCTCCCTGTAAGTCATCGGCCAGCCCACTGAAGAACCACTCGGGCGCACACACCACCCCGGAAGCCGCCTGGAGCTCCAAGCCTGCCCCAATTTTTATAGTGGAAGGCGCACCAGATTTAGACATTGGCGAATCACTGTAGGACGATAAGATCGGTGACACCGGTCTTTTATCAACGACATCGCTGGGCCAGCCAGGGCCCTGGAGGGGCTGCATGAGTACCGAAATCCTCAACCGCCACCCATCACCGATATCGAGGTAAACAGACAGCAGCTTGTCCAGGGCGAGCGTAGGCGAAGCTCCCCAAGACTGTGGGTTCTGACGGCCGTCCATAGCGGAAGATGTGCCCCACGCCGTCGACGCTGTGTTGAGCTGCTGGATCTCCCCCGATTCCGGACGAGGGAAGTGGCACGCCATTCCCGCAATATAGAACCATTATGGAGAAGCAGACCTGCCTGTGAGTGGTTCTTGGAGCTGATGCGAACACTGCAGCGTACATGTTCAAGGTCAGCCACAAAATTCCTTTTTTTCTCTCGCTCTGCCAAGTCCAGTGAGTGAGCGAGTTGCACCGCATTCACTGATCCCCTACCTCGAGGCTGGTTGGATGCTCCCCAGCCTAGCTCCTCAAAGCTCCAAGCTCCCCCACCACGCATAAAAGGTCCCTCTTGCCCTCATATCTTTCCTCAGAACATCTTCGCAACTACTCATTGCACGCCTCTGCTAAATTCCTGCTCATATTCAGCTTTCCGAGATACCCAAACCCATTTCCACCATGTCTAACCTCCCATCTGAGCCCGAGTTCGAGCAGGCCTACAATGGTGGGTTTTCCCTTCTTTCCCTGAGCCTCCTCTTCCCAATCTGCAAAACTGACAATCGTCATCAACAGAGCTGGTCTCCACCCTCGAGAACTCCACACTCTTTGAACAAAAGCCCGAATACAAGACCGCCCTCAAGATCGTCTCCATCCCCGAGCGTATTATTCAGTTTCGCGTGGTCTGGGAGGACGACAAGCTTCAACCACAAGTTAACCGTGGTTACCGTGTTCAATTCAACTCGGCTTTGGGTCCATACAAGGGCGGTCTCCGTCTCCACCCAACTGTCAATCTTTCCGTACTCAAGTTCTTGGGTTTTGAGCAAATCTTCAAGAATGCGCTCACTGGCTGTAAGTTTCACGTGATTGCGGAGCTGGGATGAATCCGAGGTTGACATGATTTAGTGAACATCGGTGGTGGTAAGGGAGGAGCCGATTTCGACCCCAAAGGCAAGTCCGACAACGAGATCCGAAAATTCTGCGTTGCCTTCATGCGCGAGTTGAGCAAGCACATTGGAGCCGATACCGATGTACCAGCTGGAGATATTGGTGTTTCCGGACGTGAGATCGGATGGTTGTTCGGTGCTTACAAGGCCGAGACAAAGAAGTGGGAGGGTATTCTCACTGGGAAGGGAGGAACCTGGGGTGGATCTTTGATCCGACCTGAGGCTACTGGATATGGTCTCATTTACGTTCGTCTCTTCATCCGCCTCATTTCAATTTCCGTACTAACAAATGCATAGTACGTCGAACACATGATTGCCTACGCTGGCGAAGGCTCCTTCAAGGGTAAGACTGTTGCCATCTCTGGTTCCGGTAACGTCGCCCAATACGCCGCTCTCAAGGCCATTGAGCTCGGTGCCACTGTTGTCTCCCTCTCCGACTCTAAGGGTGCTTTGATCGCTGGCGAGGAAGGTATCAGCCCTGAGGACGTCGAGGCTATCGCTACCCTCAAGGTTAAGCGTCAATCTTTGACCGAATTCAAGGGCAAGCACAAGTACGTTGACGGTGCCCGACCATGGACCCACGTCAAGGTTGACATCGCTCTTCCTTGCGCTACCCAGAACGAGGTCAGCGAGGAGGAAGCCGAGGCTTTGGTTGCATCCGGCGCCCGATTCGTCGCTGAAGGATCCAACATGGGTTGCACACAAGCTGCCATTGATGTCTTCGAGGCTCACCGAAAGTCGCAAAAGAACAAGGCCATCTGGTACGCACCAGGTAAGGCCGCCAACGCCGGTGGTGTCGCAGTCTCTGGTCTTGAGATGGCTCAGAACTCTGCTCGCATCAGCTGGACCCGCGAGGAGGTTGACAACAAGCTGAAGGGCATCATGGAGGCTGCTTTCAAGAATGGTCTCGAGACGCCAAGAAGTACGTCAAGGCTTCCGAGGGCGAGTTCCCATCGTTGGTTGCTGGTTCCAACATCGCTGGTTTCGTCAAGGTCGCTGCTGCCATGCATGACCAGGGTGATTGGTGGTAAATGCGCATTTTAAAAAAAGGGCGTTTTTTCTACTGCTTTGTATCAAATCGATTGCAAATTGTATGGGTGTAAATCTTGGTAGATACTTTGTTTTGGCGGGTTTGTTTGCTGGAATGGATGGGTGGTTGGGTGGATATAGGCCGATCATATGTGACGGTAGTTATGACTATAATGAACCCTTCTCAACATACACCCGATTTGTGATCTCCATTTGCGATTGCATTCATTTCTTACAAGCATCCTAGAGCCGCATAATTAGTTTAGCAGCAAGCCTGTAAAATCTGCTGTTGATAATCAAATTATCTAGTATAGGAAATGTTTGTGCAAACAAATTCTTGCACAATTCTTGGAATCCAATCGACAGCTCTCTCGATTGTAAGCACAGAAACATTAACGTGTTTTTGCTTTTGCTTCGAGCACAATCAACTGTGCATAGGTATGCAGGGAATATTTTCAAGACGTCAAAGTTTTTTTTTGGAACCCCGCCCTAACCGAATTTCTTATCGTAATCTCGCAGCCCCTTTTCGGAGGCCATGACCACCATCTACAATCCCCCCTTCTTCCTATCACAACAAACCTCCAACAACGTAATCCGACCTCCTACGATTCATCGGCTCTATGCGAATATCGCTGTCACAGATTCCGAGTCAGCAAACCACGATGTCGGCACTGACACGAACAGCCGCGGCGCGAAAACCGCGATATCTCACCGATAACGCAGACTCCACATGAGCTGTCGACACATTTATATCCCAAGACTCCTCGATTTCCCTTCGCATATCTGTAGCTTGCAAGGCACCCTGTCAAAATGCCTGTCAGTGTTCTCGGTGAGGCTCAGTACGTTCCAGGCAATCCCCCAATGTCATTTACGAATCCAAGGCTATGTTAGCTAACCAGCCTTCTGCAGAAAAGACTCCCTCATCACGACCACCGAAGTCTCCACCCTCGCATCCACCCATGATCTTTCGATTCCAGCCTCCGAACTCGAAGATTGGGCAGCACTCCTTGCTGGTCTCAGCCACTGCGCGAAAGAAACCCTCACACTACCCGGCTATTACCCCACTGTTGACACCACCATTTACCCTCGAACAAATATCCACCGACCATCCGGGCCAGAAGATACAGATTACGGGGGATGGGCATGGTAGGCAACGGTGAAAGCGACGAAGTCAAAGAGCAATGAGTTGGAAGGGAAAACAGTTGCATTGAAGAACATCGCTCTAGCTAGAGTTCAATGCACAAATGAGACGGGAGCGGTGGACTGGGTGCCGACTGTTGATGCTACACTGGGGACAAGGGTCTTAGATGCTAGAGGCATTATAACTGGCAAGGCTGCTTGCGAAAATAACTGTTTTGGTGCAGTGAGGTATGTGTTGTTAAAATATCTAGGGCTTTGGAAGAAATGGTGGGGCTTTCGGACAACAGCTGATTAATGTGGATAGTGATACATCTGTTACCGGGCCCGTTCACAACCCGTATGCATATGGCTATAGCACAAGTGGCTCGTCTCCAGGCTCCGGCCGTCTGCTGGCTTCTGGAAAAGTCGATCTCTCAATTGGTGCTGATCAAGGAGGATCTATCCGTCTACCGTCTGCAAACTGCGGTGTGGTGGGCTTGAAACCAACGTGGGGACTGGTACCATACACTGGTTGTATCTCACTGGAAGCTACCATTGATCATGCCGGGCCAATGGCAAAAACTGTCCAGGACTGCGCAACGCTTCTCGAGGTAATTGCCGGAACAGACGGGATCGATGATCGCCAACCATATAACTGGCCTCAAGGGCATATCAGATTTGGCCAAGAAGTCAAGAATCATCTCGAAGACACATCTCCATCCCTAAATCCCTTGAAAGGCATGAAAGTTGGCATCCTCAAAGAAGGCTTCGAAGATCCGGTGACAGATCCAGACATCGCTGCTGCATCCCGTGCTGCAATCGCCAAACTCGGCGACCTTGGTACAGAGCTCAAAGAGATCAGCATTCCCCTCCACAAAGAGAGTGGAATGATCTGGATGGTTGCCCTTCCTATAGCTGGTACAGCACAAGGTCTTCTCGCCAACCCTGCAGGACGAAAACAACACTTATTCCCAGAACGGTCAACTCAAGTTGGGAAAGAGCTTTCGCAAGCTGCATTTGATGCTCTCGGTCCTGGTGGGCAGAACATTTACCTCAGAGGGTTGTTCCTGCAGAAGATATTTGGTGCTCCACTCCATGCTCGATGCACAAACTTGCTGCGAAAGTTGAATGACGAATATGAGCGAGTGTTCCGAGATATCGATGTCCTTGTTATGCCTACAATTATCTTCCCTCCGGTCAAGATTTGTGAAGAAGGGGGTCGGACACTTGGACCATTACCGATGTTGAGCAGAACTATCGGTGCCACTTACAACACAGCTACGTTCAACTCAAGTGGTCATCCTGGGCTGAGCTTACTCGTTGTCTTTGTACCGGCGAAGGATGACAGAAAGGCATTCTTGCCGACCGGGTTACAAATTGTTGGAAGAAAATTTAAGGATTTAACTTGTTTGAAGGTTGCTGCTAGCTGGGAGAAGAGCAATGACTGGAAGACGTTGAAATACGACGCTTGATCAACGCTCAAAGCTATTGTCTAAATAAAGTCAAGAATTTATCCCTTTCGCGAACCTTTTGTCTTTTCTGAATATAATCGTGCTAAAGCATGGGCTGTCCTTGGTTTCTTTATTTTTGGACAACGGAATAGCTAGCCAAATATATTCCAACATGAGCCTTTCATACGTCGTGTTCGTTTTCGATTTCTCGTAGTACTTACTGTAGCCTGTTTGAAATCTTTACTTTTTACTCCGGCCTGGACGGACATCGTGGGGGTGGCTGTGCGGAAAGAGAGCCTCAAAGATCGCGAGTTCACAACACATATTTGTTCACCTCGACATAACAACATAATTTTTCGAACACGGATCTACCCTGCCTCAATTTTTACTTTCTACCACGAATCCAGGATCAATAGAATGCCATTTTCCCACAATATATACATAGTACCGAAATCAGCAGTCTTCGCTTCTTCGTCGCAACAGGCTACAGCCCTCCCACGAAACCCTCAAAATGAGGCTCCTCGACGTCTCCACACTCGAATTCGCCGACTTCGTCGGTGACAAAATCCCACCTTACACAATCTTATCCCACAGATGGGGTGACTCCGAAGTCAGCTTCCGAGACATGCGCGAGGGCCGTGGTCCCTCGATGAAAACCGGATCGGCGAAGGTCCAAGGCTGCTGCCGCCAGGCTGCCCTCGACGGCTATAAATACACTGTGAGTAATTGTGATATTTTAACTAGCCCACCTTCCCGTCGATTGTATCGTGGGATGGAGGACATCACTTTCTTAATGTGTAGATGTAGGCTGACAAAAAATTTTAAAAGGTGGATAGATTCTTGCTGCATCGACAAAAGCAGTAGTGCTGAGCTCTCTGAAGCTATCAATTCCATGTTTCGCTGGTATAAAAACGCACATATCTGCTATGTGTACCTGTCTGATGTCTCGCCTGGACCGGAAGAAAGCCATGCAGAGCCTGGATCTGCGTTTCGGAGAAGTCAATGGTTTACCAGGGGATGGACGCTGCAGGAGCTCATTGCGCCTGATGATTTACTGTTTTTCGACCAAGAGTGGAATGAGTTTGGAAGCAAAATATCCCTTGTGAACGTTTTAGAAGACGTGACAAGAATCAGGCATCTATTTAGACCGTTTAATGCGTGCGTAGCGCAAAGGATGTTCTGGGCTTCGAAACGGCAGACGACGAGACCTGAGGACCTGGCGTATTGCCTTATGGGACTCTTTAATATCAGCATGCCTATCTTGTATGGAGAGGGAGCTGAGAAGTCCTTCTTGAGACTCCAATCCGAGATCATATCCACGAGTGACGACAGGTCGATCTTCGCCTGGCTAGATCCTGACGCCACAGAAACTGGACTGCTCGCCGAGTCAGTGATGGCCTTTGCGCAATCGGGAGATGTGATGGTTAAGGAATCACCTGGGCGTGTACTGACACGCCCTAATTTTTATCTAATGGCGAATAAAGGAATACAGCTCGAAGTTAGGTTTGACCCCGAGTTCCCCAGTGAAATTATATTCCCACTAGAATGTTACAGTAGGAACAATGACCGGTATCTTGCCCTTCATCTAGTTGCTCAACTGGAAAGCTCGTTTAAGCCTTTCTTGCAAACCTATAAACGAATTTTGTATCACCGGTTTTACTTCATGACACAGGTTGACCATCGAAGATTCACGTCAAATTCAATGGTTAACAAGGTTGTCTTCGTCCCTCAAGGATCTACGAGAGTGGAACTTGGAAAGCCGTTCGTTTTAACTCATTTATTGATACACCTATCGGACCTCCTAAAGTTCAAATTTTCAATTCAAGCTTTAGAGTCTCAGGGGCCAATTCCCTTCGTGCCTGACATAACAGTCTCTATTGTCCGCCATGCTATCATTTTATTCACACCTAAAGATGGTTCCGATCCGTTCTATCTACGAGTCTTCAATGACGTCACGCGCAACCTCCAGATGTCATTCCAAAAAGGTCCTTACCACGATTCAGCTGCAGAATTTATTAAAGCTTTGAATCCGCGGGGATATTCCCCTATCGACAGGGTTCAGATACAACTGCAGTCCGGGGCAATAATGACTGCAAGGGTACGGAGGCAGCCAAGGGAAGATGCTCGCTGTTATCTCGTTAGTATAGATATTACACCTAGTCCTGACACTCCCTCCGAGAATCTTGCTATTCGGCAAACAGCTTAGTCGTCCGAGACCAAGAAAGTAATTGTTTCTGCGAGACTTGAAAATGCTTTCATATCGGGGATTCCCTTTTGGCGCTACCTGACTTTTACCATTGCGCATTCATACAATAGCCCGAAGAATAGGGGTCAAATTCACACGAGGAGAAAGACTATCTCTTTTTATGAAATTGTGTGAATGTCTCTTGGACTCTCTCACTACGATTGTCTCCTCTACCATAACATATCATTCTACTATTACTAGTAGAAATTCGGAATTATGTCACGGTCTAGGTTGTCGATTAAGCCAGTTAGTCATTAGCTAAGGATATATTTCAGTTAACTAGCCCAATCGCAGAACATCATTTTGATTGTTCTAATTTGCTTCGGGGTCCCCTTCAGGAAATCTCAATCCCCACAAACACTTTAAAACCCGGAAATAACCACAAACTCGGGTTAGATATTGTATGCATAGTGTGTAAATAAATTAAGAGATCTCCATTATCCGTCATTTGTCAAAATATACTACAGCATTGCAGTGTCCATTTTTTCAACTGTTTGAGAAGCTTCATAGACAAAGGATATACCAACGGGTTTATCAAACTTGCAGCTTACTCTTAATTTTCCAGCTATCTTGACGATAAGTCACAGTTTTTCTAATTACAAATTTTATATTAATATTTCCTGACTGAGTCAAGCAAATTTCCAATCCAAAAATAAATCACGATCACATGATCCAACCACCTCACTCCCTTCTAAGTTCAGTTCAAGAGCACCTGACGCTCAGAAGTTTATGACACCTCAAAACACCTCATTCGGCACTTTCTAAACGCCACTGACCCAAAAACATGCTTTCACTGCAGATGTCAACCAATAACAGAAACCATCTTTTCCAGAATGCGGGGTAATAAGCTTGAATACGAACTGCATGGTTGCCGAACGAGCCGAGAGGCCTATCCGACCAAAACAAATTTCCTGTTTAGGTTTCCATCCTCTAAAGCATCGTGAAATGGGTTTGTGGTATGGTCAAGTGTTTATGCGACCCAATTGATTGTTTTGCTGATCATGACGGCTTTTTGGCTTTTTAAATACGAGAAGTTGTCTCAATGGAGGGAAAAGGTTTGTACGTTGACATCATCGACGTAGTGGTGAGACATGAAAAGATTTCCTATAAGATCTCTCGATTCCTCGTACTAAAAGTTTTCGCTCGTGCTTTTTAAAAACATCTACATTACATCAATCACTGTCGTTTATTTCCACAGTACTAATAAATAACCCATTCGTTATGAAGATCTTCTTCCCTGCTCTTTCGTTGGCCGCAGTAACAACTGCACTCATCGCCCGCGATGCGCCGTGCTGCTTTCACCTGAGTGCTTCCGGTGCTGTGACTGGCACTCTGGGCCAACTCGATGACGGCCAGAACAGGGTTAATGGTCCTCTGGCCCCAGCAGAGTACTGCATCAGCGGTACCTCAATCACAGATGCCAATGGTCGTGGCTGTATCTTGACCCGTATGTTTCTTTCACAATGAATCCTTTACTGTAAAGGACTAACATCAAGCAGCACCAACATCTCAATTCCAGTGCGACGTCGGCGCAACACCCACCTCCGGCTTCACAGTCGGCTGCGACGGAACACTCTCCTATATCGGTGGCGGCGAGTTCTATGAATGCCAAACCGGAGATCAAGTTCGTCCACCCTTCCCCTACCCCCCCCCCCCCTTCAAAAGCTAACAACCATTTCCCCCAGGGCGAAGCAAACGTCTACCTCACCCCAGGCGGAACCAACTGCGGCAAAATCTCTCTAAAAACAGACGGCTGTTTCTCCGGATGTGCTCCTC